>CM047744.1:1357755-1555053 GCA_026225825.1 Pistacia integerrima | reverse complement strand
AGTTTGCAAAGTTCTATCCTCGCCGATTTTCCTCAACACGATATTTGGTTGCTTGATAATCAACTTGAAAATTATTATGAGGATGTTAGCACCAATGCCAATTTCACTCATGTTGATGGGATTGCCGATCTTGCAAAAAAAATGGTTGAGTTTAAGAAGGATGTTGCTTATGACAAAGTTTTCTTGCTTATTAAATTAGCACTGGTTTTGCATGTGGCTACTGCAACAGTTGAAAGGGTGTTCTCTGCAATGAATCTTGTTAAGAATACTTTGCGAATCGAATGGGAGACGAGTGGATGAACAATTGCTTAGTAGTTTACATTGAAAAGGAAGTTTTTGCTACAATTCAAAATGAAGATATCATTGAACATTTTCAGAACATAATGAAGCGAAAAATCGTGTTAAATTGAAGATCTTCAGGTATACTATTCTAACATACTTTCATCTTTAAATAATAAATATTCATATTATTTAGATCTTTAGGTATACCATTCTAACTTGATTTTTGGGTCAATATGCAGAGGATGTGTGGATCTTTAATATAGACGGTTGAGTTAGAATGTTGTTGTAAACTCTCTACATCACACGCCCATTTGCAGACTTGTAATCATTACCCTAAAACCTTCTACTATAAATAGAGGGCTCCCCCTCTCATTTTCGGGATTCTAATAAGAAACCCGCATTCTGATTGTAACCTTTTTATTCTAAAAACACAGATAACCTGTGAGAAAGAAACTGACTTAAAATTCTCTCTGAATAATCAGTCACTTGTACCTCTGCTCGCTATTCGCTATACGTGACCTCCTGTAACCTCATATATATAAAAGAACAGTGGATGTAGGATTCACTTTAAGCATTCGAACCACTTTAAAAATCATCTTCCATTTACTTTATTGCATTTTCCATTCACGTGTAATTTCTAAGCCAGCTTAGCACTTTGCACATGCGAGTCATTAGTGTCAAAATCAAGCATTAACACATCCATTTATAGGATTACATTAGATTGTTAAACCGAAAGAAAAAACTATGTTATTTAATTCTCTGTCTAAACTCGTCAGCTGTTTGACTGCCTGAAAGATACTTGTTGCAAATTATAATATCATCTCCTTTCAAGCGTTCAGATGTCCCGTGGACTTATATTCGAGGACCCTTTATTAGATTAGTGGCTCTCAGGATAGTTTATAGAATAGTTAAATATTCAAACTTAAATCACTTTGGGCTGTTTGGTAGATTATTTAAAATATGATATTCAGAAAAAACGATTTTAACTTGAGATAAGTTGGATTAAATAGAATATGATAGGATTCTATTCTATCTTAGGTTCACAACCTACTCTCACAACTCTTGATATGGCAGCTTGTCATTGGTCAGCTCATAAAATGAGTCCTGCCAACCCATTTGCGAGCAAACAAATGATGAACTATCATGTCGGAGGTTGTGAGAGAAAGTTGTGGACCTATTATTATTGATTCTGAAAAACTATTTTAAGTTGAGTTGAGTTGGATTAAATAGAATAGGATAAGATTCTAAGAATGTCTTTGGTATAATATTTGAAAATTATATCAGAGTTAGATAAAATGTTGAATAGTTGTTTAATACATTTTTGGAAAACATTTTCTGAAAATATTTAGATTATTTTTTAACCCCCTACATTTGTCAATTTAACTAAACACCCCCACAATAAAACTTTAAAAATTAATAAAACACCCCCCAAAAATGGAGACATCTATGGCCAAATCTTTGGTCATAGATCTGGTTGGATATGACAAGATTGACCAGATCCAACTGGTCGTGCGTCGTTCCCGTTGGCAGTCGACGATGGTTACTGGCTAAGATGCTTTAGTTAATTTTTAAACTTTTATTGTGGGGATGTTTAGTTAAATTAACAAATATAGGGGGTTAAAATGATCTAAATTTTTGAGTTGAATAGAATAAGATAATAAAACAAGTTTTTCATTTTCAATAGAAAAAATCTTATTTGATTGGATTAATTTTCATAATAATGATCCCAATAAGTAAACAAACATAGCCTAATGTATACTCAGGTTTGTACTAGACCTGACATTGCTTTTGCAGTTGGTATGTTAAGAAGATATCAAAGTAATCTAGGTTTAGATCATTGGAGAGCTGCAAAGAAGGTCATGAGATATCTTCAAAGAACTAAAGGTTTCATGCTTACTTATAGACGACCTGACATTTTAGAAGTCATCGGATATTTAGACTCAGACTTCGCTGGCTGTGTTGATTCTTTGAAATCAACATCCAGATATGTTTTTATGCTAGTCGGAGGTGCTATATCTTGGAGAAGTACCAAACAATCTTTGGTTGCCACTTCTACTATGGAAACTGAGTTTGTTTCCTGTTTTGAGGCTACTACACAGGGTATTTGGTTGAGAAGTTTCATTTCTAGGCTTAGAGTTGTCTAGGCTAATAAGGTTGTATTGTGACAATTCAGCTGTTGTGTTATTTGCTAAGAATAATAAGAGTGGAAGTCGAAGTAAACACATCGACATTAAATACTTAGCAATAAGAGAGCACATTAAAGCTAAAGAAGTGCTCATTGACCACATACACACCGAGTAGATGATTGCTAATCCTTTGACAAAAGGCATGCCACCAAAGATGTTCAAGAATCATGTAATACAAATGGGACTATGTCTCACTTTGTCACTGTGAGAGATAATACTTTCATTCTTTGAAACTTTGTAATTTAGTTTGTTTTCTCTTTTAAGTTGTATACATTTTGATTGAAGACAAACAAACGTTCTGGATGACCTAGAACAAACATTTGAGGTTTGTTCATAAAAGTAATATTCCACATTTAAGCATTTATTTAGAAGAAGAAAATTGTATAGTCATACATGGAAGGTAGTACTTGTTTAAAAAGGACTTATCACTATGATTCATGCAATTCTATTTTTCTAATTAAACATAAAGAATATAAAACTACTATGATGTGGATTGTGTAATAAAAGTTTGGACCAAGTAGGAAAATGTTAGAATTTTAATTAATTAAAATTCATTGCCCTAAAATTACTATTTCGTCCTTCACTTTTATATATATTATTTTATATAAAAATTTAAATTGCTGAGTAGTTTTCAGTAGTTATCCCCAATAGTTGTCTTTAATGGAAAGACTTCTGCGTACTTTAAAAGGGGGAACAATTATAGGTCCCTAATACACACAATTATTCTGATTTCCCAAAAACTATTGTTTTGAGAATTGTAGTGCATTGGAAGAGCCTGTAACCTTTGAAGAACACAACAACAACAAATTGATATGACTAGAGGTTAGTGAATAAATTATTTTGCTTCTAAAATCTTCATGAATATGTGAATATGTATATGAATAATGATATAAATATATACATGTTAGATCCTGAGTGATTTACATTACTGGTTTTAACAGTTTATTATTGAAAGCACTACATATATGTATATCATTTTCATAATGTAAATAGACCATCTCAAATGTTGGATTAATGATCATATTTTTGATAAGTTGGATCAATCCAATCGTTAATATTATTCTAATAACATCACAATAGTATATAACCATTTCAATAATGGAAACTTTAACATATAATATAGACTTAATGATGATAAAGACATATTAAAAGTCCTTGTTCTGGAGAGGGCATCATGTCACTTGTAACTTTTTCATCTGGAATTGCCATCTCCCATTTAAATTTCTTCACCACATTGTGAATAGAGAATACTGTTATGCCAGGCACGATTGAGGACCAACTCCAAATGGAGTAAAGGCGTAGGCAAGTAAGGGTCTGTTTGGTAGAATATTTTCTACCCTATTTCCAATCCTTTCTCAAAATAACTGTTTGTTTCATTATTTAGGAAATATTATTATTTTATTTAATTATTTTTAGACCCTTTAAGTTTATTAATTTAATTAAACACCCCTAGAAAAAAAGTTTAAAAATTGATAAAAACACCCCCACCCACCCACATTTGGAAGATTCTGGTGGCCACCACTGGAAGGTGGCTGGAATCTGGTATAATAGCACACTACCGACTGGATCTTGCCGGTAGTGGCCGATCTATAATTTTTCGGCTAGATCCACCATGAATCTGGCTAAAAAAGGCTAGATCTACGGCCAAAAATCTAGTCGTATGACCATCATTGACGACCAAACATAGTCAGATCTAGTTGTCAACGGCCTTTTCCGGCTAGATCCAAGGTAGATATGACTGGAAAAGGTCATCTCGGTTCACGACCGGCCAAATCCAACCAGTTGTACCCCAATACGGCGACTCCGGCCACCCTCTGGCAGTGGTGGCTGGCTACTAGAATTTGATGGGTGAGTGGGGATGTTTTTGTAATTTTTAATGCTTTTATTACAGGGTGGTTTAGTTATTTAACAAACCTAAGAGGTGTTTTTGTTCATTTTCAAATCATATCTCGTTATTCCCACCCAACTCTAAAAATATCAAAAATCTTATCCAAAATACTAAAACAAGCGCACCCTAAATTATTTTTTTCATCATATCTTGATGGGTTAAACTTTTCGGGATCTGGGAAGTATTTAGGGTCCATGTTTGTTGAATCCACTGTCCAATATAGCTGTAAAAAATACTTTTCTAATCAAATCATGATGGTCAAGAGCAATGACACAGCCAAAATTTTGTATCCAAGGGCAGAACCACTTTGAAGGTTAAAATTTCAGCCCTCTCCAAAATAAAATTCATATTTTGTAACGTTAAATGTCATAGTCTATGTTACAAGCAAACATTTGGTATATATATTAAACAAAAACTTATTTTCATAATTTATATCACTTTTATATAGAGAGAGTAAGGAAAGAGAGAACTCTTTACTCTTTAGGATATATATCAGTGATTTTTTAAATTTAGATCACGTTTATGAATAGTAAAAATTAATAAATAATAAAAGACAAATTTCAATCAATAAAATTTTGTATCCAAAATTAATGTAACAACTAAGTATCCATATACCTTCCATCCTTTGGAAATGGTGTAACCAGCGTAAGTAAAATCTGTCATGACCTCTCTAAATGTTCCTCGAATTGTTGGTGTGAGTCTCATCACTTCACATACTACATTCCAGGAATATTTCATCTTTTGCACATCATCCCAATTTAGGAGCTCCCCAGGCTTCTTAGAGGCTTCGACTTCGTTTTGCTCTAGTTTAATATAAATTCAAGTCCAACATAACAATTGTTAGAAGCAAAAGAACTTACTGATAATCTATATAAAAGGTATCATGAATTTGATTTGGTTTAGATATGCATTAAGGGAAAAAAAAAAAAAAAAAAATGTGTGATCCCAATAATGCTACTATATATAACAACAAGAATCATTAGACCTATCATGATAGTTTTAATAGTACTACTATATCCAATGATTGTTGAGGGTCAATAATATTATCAGGTCAATACCTTAAAACTGAACAAAATAGAGACAGCAGCGAGAACAAAATAACAGTAAAACAAATCACAGATAGTAAAAAAAGAGAAAATAACCTGCGCGATTTATCCTGGTTCATTTAATATGGCATACGTCTAGCCGAGTCAATATTATTGCAATACTTCCTTACCTCTCTCATTTACAATGAATGAATTGCCTTATCATTTGCTATCATACTCATAACAAGAAAAAAATATGTTTATATACTAGGTTTAAAGTGACAAAACCTAGTTTTACAAGGATTCCTATTCCTATGTTCAAACCCTAAAAGGAATTAATAACTTAAAGAAATCTTTAAACAGTTATATATGAAAAAGACCCAAACCGCCTACGGGGAGGGGGCCCCCACCTGCTGACTAGGAAGCGAGACCCCCGAATACGTCTGCATAACCCTTTAATACTGAAGTAGTCAACAACTCTAACAAAAACTACCATATATCTTTTGATAATCTCAATCACACTGATCTAATGATTCTCAGTAATCAATAACTTTTTCAGTTAGTAAGCATAACCCTAAAAGATTTTTTAAGGAAAAAAAAACTATATAATAAGTTGTAGGTTAATTGCCAGCAAGAATTTTCTGGTATATGTCAGGCCTCTCTCCAACATTATTCTTTCAATTTTTTTTTTTATTTTGAATTTGATCAATAGTAATTAAATTTAAACAAACAGATGTGGTAAAAGATGATTGGGTGAAAATCTATTTTTAATTTAAAATTATCTAATTATCTTTTACCATATCAATTTGTTTAAAAAAGTTTATAAGTATAATATTATTCTTTAAAATTTATGTGAAGTGAATAAATTGGTGTTAGGGGTGTTTTGGGAACAATAATTGAACAATTATAGATAATAAATGAACAGCAATAAATGTTTCAAATCTAATTTTAGTAGTAGTTAGATGTCTTTATTGCTAAGTAATGACAATTCCTTGTACCCATCCCTCTCCTAATCTGTTAATTAATTTTTCAATTCTGGCTGCTACGAGAGTTTAATTCATCAATATTCTAAAATTTTCCCAGTTAAGAAAGTCAACACTACTATGATTTTTTGATGACAGGACCACTTTAACTAATCTGATCCCATTAAACACCCTATACGAATAATGTTCTAAGATAATCTATAAATATAGTACGTGATTATAGAGACATATAGTTGTCGGTTCAATTAAACCCACTCAACTTTTTAAAAAATTTATGTTTCATAGATTTTATAATTTTGACCTACTTAACTTCGTATTAACCCACAAAAATAAATTATTAATTAATATTTTTTAACTTTCCTCTATTCTTCATTTCCTCTCATTTTCTCTCATATTATCTTTTTCCTTTGGTTTTATACTCAAGAAAATTTACTCTTTTGGATTACAACGCAAAATGATACACATTTTTTTTTTTTTCACTTAAAATTCTTTTCTTCTAGCTTTCTTAATTGATGAAACAATATGAATTAAGAGTTTTTGTTGAGTTTAATAAATGAATTTGATATTGGAAGATTAAATTCCCAAATTTTGATGTGAGTTTTGATTTAATTTTGTTTATGATGAGGTATGAATTAATTAACTATTGTTTTAAGTTAGGTTTGATAATTTTTGGTTAGTTATTGAGTTAATTTTGAATAGTTTAAAGAATTTATGAAACCCTAAGTTGTAGAGATTTGGGGATTTGATTTAATTTTGATATATTGGTTAGTTGTTTGATATTTAGACTTGGATTTATGAGTTTTCATGGGTTTATGAGTTGAATTTTATTAGGATGGTAGAAATTGTTTGAAAAAACTAAGTTGTAAGATTTGGGGTTTTGGTTTATCAACTTAGATGTTTTGACCCTATTAAATAAAAATTCTAGCTACGTCCCTAGGTGACCCCAAGATAATTCGAACCTAAGAAATTAATGAAGAGACTAAACTTTCTTAATTGACAGGCCAACCTCTTAAAGTTAAAATTTAGACACACCATGTCATCAAACAAATTTTTTTTTTTTTTTCAAATTTCTATCCTCGCAGTTCCCCATTCAATAGTAATAAATCCCTTGTTTTTGTAAGCAAAAGTCTCCCACTTGGAGAACAAGAAAAAATATTTAACAATTACACTAACATTTATTGTTTCCCACAAAAAGAGAAATTAAAAATTAAAATTTCTTTTAAAAGAATTGTAATGAAAGCTGGAGCCAGTTGGGGGCCTATTTATAATCTATAATTTCATTTAGATTTGGGTTTTAATTATTTGATTGGGTAAAATTTTATTTAGCATATTTTTGGGTTTAATTATTCGAGGGTTAATTGAAATTATTTAAAACAATGAAATCATTTTTGGCCACTTTTTTTTTTTCCCAAATTTCAGGGATGGCGTGGGCCGACCCTTGCCTTTTTACTTTCCTTTCTCTCCACTACCATAGAACCACGACCAACAGTCAACAGACACCCTTCCTTCACCGGAACCATCTCTGCCAACCAGCCAAAAAGACCCGACAACCATCTCCCACCACCAGCCTATTATCACAACACCAATCCAAAATGGCTACCCCACACCTGCCGCTTCTCCCACCCCAACTATCAACACCACAAAAGAATCAATTCAAAACACTGTAAATTCTAAAACAGCAGAGACAATAAAAGTGTTGGTAAATTCACTTAAAGAATTTTATGTGGTTCGAACTTCGAATTGAAAGAGAGTGTTGACTATATTGCTCAAGTAGAGGTCAACAGGACTAAAGTGCAATCTTGTAAAACACAATGGTTGCGTTTGTAAGTCATCAGAAACGATGGCGTTTAGAATTGTAATTTTGCTATATAAACTCAACTATAGCTTTACCAATTCAGTTAAGAAAAATAACAAATATTGATTCCCTGAAACAGAATCCAAACTCATTTTTGCTTCTCTCTTTCTTGATTCTTTAGCTACATTCTTGCTCCTTCAGCTGCATTGACATGGTATCAAAGCAGTGACTCACGTCAATGGCAAAGGTTTCTGGTTCCTCTTCACAGTTGCTCAAAAGTGTCGAAGAAATGCTACAAGAATCTTCAAATCGCACTACCTCAGCTTTGGCGTCGAATCTGCAGGTGATAAATCCTAAACTCACTTGGAATAACTATCATTTCTGGAGCTGACAGGTCTTGTTTACAATTGGTTCACACGAACTTGAGGATCACTTGCTTGGTAAAGTTCCCTGTCCTCCTCCTCTTATACTGTCTAATTCTGCAATTGAGAATGAATTAGGACAAATTAATGGAGAACCTAAGACTACTAGTGACTCTGTTAGTGATAAGATTAATCCTGCTTATATCATGTGGAAACGTACTGACAAATTCCTTGTGAGTTGGTTGTTAGCATCCATATCCGAGAGTATGTTTGGAAATGTCTCTTAAGTGTAAATTTTCAACAGAGATTTGGTATACTTTAGAGAATGAGTTTATTAATGATTCAAAAGTCAGAGCATTTCATTTAAAGAATTTATTACAAACAACTGAGAAATGCAATTTAAGAATTGCAGAATACATAAAAAAGATGAAAGAAATTTCAGAAAGCCTCTCTGCCAGTGGGTTGGTTATATCAGATGAAGAATTATTGTAGTATGTGCTTGATGGTTTAGGCCCAGAGTATGACACGGTTGTAGTTAATCTTACATCTAGGCTTGAATCAAAAGTGGACAATGTTACGTTACAGGAGGCTCAATCTTTGCTGAAGTGGACAATGTTATGTTACAGGAGGCTCAATTTTTGCTGCAGAAATTTGAGATTAGACTTGATAAGTTCAATTCAATTAATCCATACAATAGCTCTGCTAATTTAGCTTCAGTCAATTTATCTAAACTCAATGTAGAGAACAAGTCATCTAATGTTAAACTTCACTCAACTGCAATGTTTTAAAACCCAGCCCAGCCCGGCCCGGCCGGTTCAACCGAACCGGAAGCTTCAACGGGCCGAGCTTATACTTTTCCTATTCACCCAAAACCCTAGGATTTGGGAGGATGATCGACGAGCAATTGACGGCCGGAATGTTGGGGCTTTTGAAGATAAAGTTCCGGTGAATGCAATGGTGGTGACGGAGTTTCGAACAAAACCGGTCGTGGCAACAATGGGATTTTTTCGGCAATTGGTGAGGCTAACGGGGGTGGGATAAGGTGGGTTTTGGTCGGGAGGAAGAGAGGAGTAATTTTTGGGTGATGGGGAGGGTTTCCGACGCTGGCGTTGATGAGATCTGGCCTGGAATGCCGACGTCGACGTCTGTGAGATCTGGCCGAAATCGAACCTATTTCAACCAGATCTTGGGTATATTTTAACGGGAATGGACTCAAGGGACGATTTGGGTTGCATCTGGGGTGTCACCGTCGCCAATTAGTCACCGGTCGATTTGTATTTGGGGTATGTTTGATAAGTTTCAAACTTATAGGGACTTACTTATAATTTTTAGGTGTGTATTTGCTGAATTTTAAAAGTTTTTGTCAACCGGTTTGACTAGCGGTCAAACCAGTTAAACTGGTCAACCCGGGACCCGAAAACTTTGCTGGGTTTCTCCCCGGGTTGGGTTTTAAAATATTGCTCAACTAAAGGAGTTCAAACTTCCTCTAATCTCATTCCTAATACTGTTCCCTCACTTATCTCACTAGGAAATCCACACTATCATCAAAACAATCCTGTACTTGTCATAGAAGCTTATGGAATAGGAAACAGAGGACAACCATTTTACTATCCTAATGTTCCTTTGAATAGTCCAAGACCACCTAGGTTTTTTGAATTATGGGAGAGGTAGAGGACGAACTACTTGTAGAAATAAGATAATATGCCAAGTTTGTCATAAAGTTGGTCACGCAGTTGCTCACTGCTATCATAGGTTTAATGCTACATATACTGGAACTTATCATGGTAGTTATAATATTGGTGCATAATCCACACAAATACTTGGTTCACAATCCTCACACACTCAAGGTATGTTTCAGTTTCCTCAATCATCTCAGCCACAACAGTATGACTCTTATCAGAACCTTTCTTAAACATCACCACCACAATTTGGTTCTCCCTATTCTCACACTAACACTAATGCTTCCCAACTATGAGGTGATTTTGTTCCCTCACCATTTCTTGTAGTACCCAATCAACAAGATTCAGGTACTAATCAAGCCTTCCTATCATCTACTAGTGTTGCTCAACCCATTCATAATGTTACTGGTATACGAACGCATCCTCAGTAGCAAAGTCAACATTCAGCTTCGGCCACTTCACTCACTCCTACAAATCCTATCTGGTATATGGATTCTAGAGCTACTGATCTGTAGCATCAGATCTCAGCCATTTGAACATAAGTCACCCTTATGATGGTGGAAATCAGCTCTAAGTTGGTAATGGTGAGTGCCTACCTATCTCACATATTGGCTGATCCTTTTTACCTAGTACTTTGCATTCAAAATGTCTCCATCTTAAAAATATTTTGTGTGTACCCAAAATTACTAAAAATCTTTTAAGCATTTCCAAGTTTATTAGAGATAATAGTGTGGTTGTTGAGTTTAATGCTGACTGTTGTATTGTTATGGACAAGCTAACCAAGGCAACACTACTGTAAGGGGATCTTAAAGGTGGTTTGTACCAGTTCCAAGTTCCTCACCCCAAGTTCTTCAATGCATCATCTCATATGTCTCCTAAATCTGCTTTAGTTTCACAATACTCTACTCCTGTTGTTGCATCTAGTTCCAGTTATGTCAATAATTCTTTGCTTTCTAGTGATTTGCATTCTAGTAACATGTCTAATAGGCATACTGCTTCTCAAAGTATTCATAACAATTTTGTGCATTGTGCTACTACTACTAATGTTGCGTCACCTATGCAATGTAATAATGATACACAATGTACCAGCTCTCAACAATGTAATACATTACCTATCATTAAAGCTAGTAGTTCGAGTGTTTTGGATGCTACTATGAATAATATGACTGTTCAACCTGCTGATCACAATTTAGTTTACTCTGCCATACATGTTTTAGTTGCTACTAATGCTAATTCTTACATGATTTGGCATAAGCACCTAGGACATCTACATTCAACTATCTTACATAAAATTCTTACAACATTGCCAAAGAACACTTCACCTAAAATTTGTTTACCTTCAAATCAGTCTAATACTTCACCAAATCCAACATCTGTGTTCTGTTATGCTTGCCAATTAGGGAAGGTACATAATAATAGTTTTCCCTCTTCTTTGTCACAAGCAAGTGCACCTTTAAAACTTGTCCATAGTCATGTGTGCGGACCTGCACCTTTATTGTCCTCTGAGGGTTTTAGACATTATGTCCAGTTTCCTGATGATACAATTGGTTATTTCCTTTTAGAACCAAGGCTAAAGTTAAGTCAATACTCATCAAGTCTCATCACTTGGCCGAGAGGCAATTTGGTCACAAGCTTAAATGCTTGCAATCTTACCAAGGAGGAGGGTACATTGCTCTCCACTCTTATCTCACTAGTTTAGGAATTCAATTCAAGCATTCTTGTGCTCACTTTCATCAGCAAAATGGCAGACCCAAAAGAAAACACAGATACCTTGTTGAGACAGGTTTAACTCTCCTTGCACATGCCTCCATGCCCCTGCAATTTTGGTGGCTGGCGTTTGAGACTACTGTGTTCCTTATAAATAGAATGCCTACACACACTCTTGGTGATATATCACCTTATCAAAAGCCTTTTCAAACTACTCCTACTTATGCACATCATAAAGTGTTTTGTTGTTCTTGTTTCCCTTTTCTTATAACTCTCAACAAACATAAGTTTGATTTTCATACTGTGAAATGTGTTTTTGTGGTTATAGCTTAGTGCATAAAGGATATAAATGTTTAAAACCTAATGGCAAACTTTTTATCACACCAAGTGTCAAATTTAAAGAATGTGAATTTCCATTCTCTCATGGAAATGTGTTTTTATCATATGAATCTAGTCTTTCTTCTACTGATTTAAATTCTGCCATTTCATATTCATCCTTTCCTTTCATTTTCATGCATTCACCTATTCATACTACTATACATACTCGTGGTCCTTCAACTGGACTTGCCCTCTTGCTCCTCTCTAGCAATTAGTCCTTCACAGCACAATCGTAGTGATACAGCAGCAGGTAATAAAACTACACCTACACTCTTTACTAAGCATGCACCTTTGTACTCATTACCTACCCTTAATGATTCCACTCAAGCTCATTCCCCACCTACCTCACCACTTTTTAACTCAGCTCCTACCTCTTGGACACGTAAATCTAAATCCCTGCTACATAATCATTCTAACACAGCAAATATTTCTCATTCTAACTCAATCAAAACTTCCTCTGTTCACATCTCCTCATCACCAGTTCGTACTTCAATTGAATTATCTACTTCCTCACTACTTTCACCTGAATTACCCATCTCTTCCCTGCCAGTTATCACCTCATCTGACTCAATACCTTCTTGCCCTCTTGAAGTTGATTTATCATTGTCTAAGTTTGCTGACATCTCTGATGTTTCTCTTAACTCAAAATCTAATGCTATCAACACAAATCTTATGATCACACGAGCAAAAGCAACAGCACAGTCTAAAGCAGTAATTTATTCTCTTCCTGCAATCGGTTCTCATAATCAATCTACAGCTCTACTTATTGGAAACTGATAACACTGCACCAGGATCTGTGTTTCCTACACATGTTAGTATTGAACCAGAACCTTCCTCTCCTTTTGACGCTTTAGCCAGTGTTAAATGGAAAGTTACCATACAGGATGAGTTCAATGCATTGATCAAGAATGAAACCTAGACACTTGTTCCTCTCACTCTTGATCTCAATGTAGTAGGAAACAAATGGGTATTTAGAGTTAAATATAATGCAGATGGCACTTTACAAAAGTATAAAGCTAGACTTGTTGCTAAAGGTTTCCAACAAACACCAAGTCTTGACTATTTCGAGACATTTAGTCCAGCAATCAAGCCTTCTACCATCAGGATAATCTTGACTTTCACCGACGGCCAATGGTGGTGAGTCACGGCCAAAGGTGGTCTTGGGTGGCTGAGGGTATTTTGTTAACTTTTAAACTTTTTTGTGGCTAGGGTGTTTTAGCTAATTTCTCAAATGTACAGGGGTATGGCTAATTGTAATTTGTTAGACATTTGAGGGCAATTGTGTCCGAAATGGTTTTTAATTAAGGGCAAAATGGGAAGAAAAATCATATTACCCAGGTAATGTTTTAATAACATCTTCTAGCAAGGTAATAAGATTACCCCCCACATTACCAGCAGTAACCACTATTTGCAATAAAAGATTACCGTAATATTTTATTACTTGCAAACCAAACATATAAATCTTGCAAAATTAAACGAATATTACCCTAGATCCAAGCGGCACATTTGTAGTGTTTAGGGCATCCCAACTACTCTGCTAATGTAATACAAAGTTTAAAAATAGTTATTTAGAAATTCGCTTTAGTAACAACAAATTTACCTTGGGATTCATAGCAACCATTCTTTATTATGAACCACCACTAGGTTGCCTGATGGTAAAAGAGCAAAATGAGGTTTCATGAGTTTTTGAGTTTGAGTCTTCCTAGGCACTAATAAAGGTGACCACTAGGGCTCTTACTCGGCTAGCAATTCCAAGATCCTAGAGGATTAGTTAAGCCCTCCCTTGGTAAGTCAATTTTCTAAGGAGGGTTTTATCCAATCCCACAAAAGGTCCACTGCCCAACCTAATTCCTACAAAACGCCCATTACCCGGCCAATTAATATCAATTTGGGAGTGGTTTCTATCAATTGGTATCAGAGCATGATCATACGCCTACGTGGACATCGCCTACGTGGTAAGTTGACCTTGGGCCTGAGTTGTTACCCCGAGAAAGGGCATAGAGGCCCAAGGGAAAAGGGATCTGTGTAGTCATCACAAAAGGTCCACTGCCCAGCCTAATTCCTACAAAATGCCCATTGCCCAGCCAATTAATATCAATTTGGGAGTGGTTTCTATCAATTGGTATCAGAGCATGATCCTACGCCCATGTGGACATCGCCTACATGGCAAGTTGACCTTGGGCCTGAGTTGCTACCCCGAGAAAAGGCATAGAGGCCCAAGGGAAAAGGGATCTGTGTAGTCACCCATGGGATAAAGAAGCCGACGGGGGTAAATAGGCTGACATGGACGTCGGCTGCGAAAGCATGGTGGTGTGTTAGAATCCCATATTGGAAAGGTGGCAAATTGACCTTGGGCCCGGGCTGCTACCCTAAGAAAGGGCATGGAGGCCCAATGGAAAGGGGATCTGTGTAGTTACCCAAGGGTAAAGAGGCCAACGTTGACGTTGGTTGAAGACGCGTGGTGGTGTGTTAGGATCCCACATTGGAAAAGAAAATAGTGGGCATGTGGGTTATAAAGAGCTTGAGCATCCTACCTCGGCAAACCAGTTTTCCAAGGAGAGTTCTATCCAAGCCCACAGAAGGCATATTGCCCAACCCTACAAAAGGCCCATCACCCAGCCAATTAATATCAATTTGGGAGTGGGTTCCTACCTCGGAGTCTTTCTATTTGTTTCTATGGAAAGTTCTTTACAGATGAACAAATATAAAAGTGGCTCTAATAAAAAAGCATAAATATGTATTATTTACAGCTCATGAACACGACCTCTGAGCTCTACATTCAGCTATATACAAACTGATACACACATAAATCAGAGTTCAGTTTATTTCTGCAAAAAGGAGATATAATAACAGTAGTAATAGTGATTCTAGATATTAAAGTTCCATAAAGAAACTGGTGGGAATCAGCGAGGCCTGATGGTGGGGACAACACCACTAACAAGGTCGCTTCCAGCTTCAGGAAAGTCACCAGACACGTATGAGTTTCTTCCGGAATAGACAGATGATGTGGGGATTCCTGAGGATCCTGAGGCTGAGATATCTGAATCTGTTTGGATAGTTTCTGATTCTGGAAGCATTGAAGATAGGTTCTCTAATTCTCTCACAACTTCCAGCATTGAAGGTCGACGCTCTGTCTCATTCTCACAACACTTGAGGGCTAATGCCATAAATCTTGTGAGGCATTCGGAAGAGTATGGACCTATGCCGTTGTCTATCACAGAGTAAATCATCCCAGATTGACATGCTGAATTCACCTGTTGTTGCATTAAAATCATGGCATCTTCTCAGACGTTAGCGTGTGAACGAAGGCATATTGGAGAGTGCTGGGAAAAAAGTTAAAAAAAAAAAAAGAAAAAAAAAAAAAAAGATTAGTACCTGCTGGACAATGTTTCTACCATGAGAAATAGGCTTCATTCCTGTCAACAACTCGAGAAAAACAATTCCGAGGCTATAAACATCACTCTTCTCTGTTAACTGGTGAGTGAGCAAGTACTGAGGATCAAGGTAGCCCTGCAATAGGAACATAAAGTGGAAGTGATTCACTCTGAAAATTTGAAGCCTAGGTGTTCAGTGTTCTATCATTTAAAGGATCGATATGAGAAAGATGACTTGAGAAATCCAAATTTCATAACTAGGTTTCAATAATGTACTTACTGGGGTCCCTCTCACAACAGTGAACACATGACCTTCACCTCCTGAATCAGTTGGAACTGGTGCAAGCTTTGAGATTCCGAAATCAGAAACTTTTGCAGTAAATTTGGAGTCCAACAATATGTTGTTTGCCTTGATATCTCTGTGGATGATGGGTGGGTCAGCTTCTTTATGGAGGTAGATAATGCCTTTGGCTGAACCCAATGCAATATGCAATCTCATGGCGAAACTCATAGGATTTCGGAATCTACCTGTCATAACACCAACAATATCGAATTCACATCATGATATAGTTTGCAAGTGGTAGAACAAAACCAAGTTTTGCAATAGTAAACCGGGGGAAAAATCATAGGATTTACCATACAGGAGGTCATGAACAGAACCATTAGGCATAAACTCATATACTAACATCTGCAAACACAAAAATCAAGGATACTTTTGAGTATTAGCAGTCAATGAAGCTCACTACCTACTATTAAGTGTATCTTATTTTTCTTGAGCAATTTTATCTTGTTCTAAAACTCAAGGCATGTTATGAGGAAAGTATCAAAAAATTTCTGATGATGCATAATTTTTCCAGAAGTGGCAATGGATAAAGTACCTGCTCGCCTTCTTCATCACAATATCCAACCAATGGAACGAGGTTGCGATGATGTAAACGCGACAAAATTTCTATTTCAGTTAAGAATTCTCTCTCACCCTGCAAGGATCCTTGCTGTGCCCTCTTGATTGCCACAGCTGTGCCAGTATCCAAAATGCCTTTATAAACCTTTCCATAGCCTCCTTGACCAACTAGACTGGACTCACTAAAACCACTGGTAGCTTTTTCAAGTTCTGTGAAACTAAATCCCTTGACACTTGCAGCTTTGATTGGAATTTTTGCAACTGTTAAAAGAAACATCATTTATGCTTCTAAATATAAATACAAGAGAAGGCAAATGCAAAAGAACTTACTTGACTGTTTCTTTGAAACCTCTTGCTTGTGTTTTGATTTCTTTTTGTAGAAAATAAACAAAATGATCAAAGATATTGCAATTAGGCCAGCAATGGACCCTAACACAATTCCAATCACAGCACCTTTGCTCATGCCTGATTTTTGATCTTCGAGAATGACTGCAACAAGACAGCTTTGAGAACCCTTGCCAGTTAAGTTTAAGAAATGTAACCAAATATGATTAACTATATTTTATTGAACTACAAAATTTTGCATACCATGAAAATGAGTAATACTCTTAGGTAGATCATTGATGATAGTGATAAGTAAATAGTAATCCACAAGAATACGCAGACCAGAAATGTAACTGGAACTACAATTTTAATTGGAAAATTTTGCAGTCTTGAGACTTACCATCTGCATAAGGTCCATGGCGAGTAAAATTGATCAGTTCATATGGGCCAAAGACATCACTCAAAGGAAGAGTAAATGTAGCAATTAGGTCCATAATCCGATAGACCTCATTCTTGTTAAATTCATTGGTAGTACTATTGACATACTGAGGAAAAACCTTTAAGCTAATCAATAGCCTAGGACCCTTTTGCCATAAAAATGAGTTGATAAGTAGTTGATAACGATTCAAGCCAAGACTGGAGGTCACGTAAAGCATATATGCATTCATGTATGGGCGAAAATCAGATATGCTAGGACTTCTCAAACGTACATCAACTCCGAGAGGCAGAGCACAGAAGCAGGAAGCAGGTGATTCTGGGACATATTCCATATGCAAACTTGCCGGACAGGACTGTGGGGGGCAGGTAGGATTAGAAGTGTTATTTGAAGTTCCAGAAACCTCATCATCTCCGATATTGGGTCCACAGAATTGAACTATGTTGAATTCATTTGCATTTGTGCAAACAGGATTGCCCTGAAGCCTAAGCAGTCCAGAAAATTCCAACTGATAAGTCAAATAAACTTCTTACATGGATTTCTATTTGCAAAGACTACAAATACTCACCTAATGGTGACATTTGAAGGAGGATCTATAGCACCCGAAACATTTGTAAGCGAATTATTCTGGAAATCCCTGCAAGAAAAACATAGAAACGAAGAAAATCTTATGAGAATTCAGTTAACTAGAATTGGAGTATTTATGTTCGACCACTGTTCCTGATGTACTTAATCTCAACACTAAGCAAATAAAAACCATGTAACTTTTTCTTGTCTTACAAGGTAAGTGTCGCATTTGCACGAAAATTAACATTCTGCCAAATGTTTGAGGGAACACTACCACTCAAATTATTGTTTTCAAGTGACCTGCAATAAATTACAAACTAGCCTTATTAATTATTTCATATGGAAGATATAAACTGTCATTCTTAATTATTTCATATGGAAGATAAATTTCTAACCGCATATATCTTTCTAATTATTGAGGAATTCTTAAGATTTTCAAGTTAAAAAAAAAAAAATTGAGAATAAAAATGAGGAGAGCCTCTTACAGTCTCTGGAGAAAAGTAAAGCCTGAAAAATTTGAGGGGATAGGTCCAGTAAGCATATTATTGGATAGATCACTGCAACATTGAAAATAAAACAAGTTACTTTTATCATATCAATGTATATATGAAAAAATGTAGCATGTGTAAGGAACTTGGAACATTGACAATGGCATACATAGTTGTGATATTGTTGGCAAGCTTATTTGTTGGTATGCTTCCGGTAAGTTGATTCGAGCTAAGATCTCTGTAACATGAAAAGTAATCGAGGTCAGATAACATGAATCCAACTCTTAAGAAAGTCTTAGTTAATCTTCTAAGAGCTGGTTATGTAAATTCAGCAATTTTTCAAATCAATACTTGGAATTGTGCACAGATGATGTCATATAAATGCTGAATGACAAATATTGTGGAGATAAATTATAATTTTGACTAGCTTTGTTCGACTAAAAGATATAACCATCATTTATTGCAAAGAAATTATCAACAACTTCCTGCAGACTTACAAGTAAAGAAGGTTTGGTACACTGCTTAAATCAGGAATAGTTCCTTGCAATCTGCAGTTCCTAAGACTCCTGTTGAGTTGAAAGGAATTATTGATCCTTAGTTTTTGTGTACATTTTGCCTTCATATGTATATTTTAGCACTTGGTAGTGTATAAATAAAAAATAAAAGAAAAATCCATGGGAAGGGAGAGAGATTACAGCTTCACCAGTTTGGGCATGTTTTTATAAGAATTTGGAATCTCGGTACCTTCAAAGTTGTTGTTATCAAATTGTCTGCAACAATAAGAGAAATGGAGTTATTAGCCAGAGACCAAGAGGTTTGAGATACTGGAGTCTGATAGTCATTACACAAGAGAACTTGAAGGAACGGTGAACTTACAAAATCCTCAGGTTTGGCATCCTGGAAAATTCTTGCGGAAGATACCCTGATAAGTTGTTATTGTCCAACAGGCTGCAAATTAAATTTATCAAAATATTATGTCACTGCAACAACAGAAACATACTCATTGTGTAAAATAAAGCAACGTCAATAAAAATGTAATGAACTCACAAGTGTAAGAGTTGAGGTAATGCGGAAAGCTCTGGTGGAATCTGACCACTGATTGAGTTGTTGTTCAAATGACTGCAATTAAAAACATCATGAATAATTGCTTTTTGTGAAGCATTTGGCTAATGAGAAGGCACTTACAAGTGTCTGGCACTGGTCATATTTGCAAAAGTTTTTGGCAGTGGTCCAGAAATATTGTTATTGTCCAGGTTTAATATTGTTACATTAGAAAGAGAACCAAGCTCATCTGGTAAAGGCCCTGATATTTGATTTCCGCTCAGAAGCCTGCATGCAAATGAAGAATACACTTCCATATAAGTGCGAAATTTTCATGGAGTAAAAAATGTAAAAATTTAAGTGATAGCTCGGCATCCAACTGTAAAGTTATCACTCGACTTAAAAGCTTATAATTTGATGCTTACAGAAGCTTTAAAGTAATCAGATTGCCTATCTCCTTGGGTATGCTGCCAGTTAAATTGTTCCACATAAAATTCCTGGACAAACGAAGTTAAAAAGCAAGATAAATTACAGTTTGATGATTAACAAATGGATGAAGATTCATGGCAGAACAAGATATCATCAAGATGATGCACAGAATGACATGACTCACAATACGGTCATATGAGAAAACAAACCAAGTGCCGGAGCTAGTTTCCCAGAAAGTTTCATGTTTAGCAACCGCCTGTATTGCGAGATAAACCAAGAAAAAAAAAAAAAAACCAGTAAATGTATGAGTCCAAATAATCCATCAATGTGTTCAATATATAAACGTGCAATCAACTGTATGCATAAAATGTCATATATATCGACTTACAGTTCTTGGACATGGAGATAGCCATCACTTGGATCCATTAAGCAGATTACCCCGGTCCAATTTGATGCACATGGATCAGTCTTTTTCCAGCTATTGAGATTTTTCCCCGTATCTTTGAGTGCTCGGCGGACAGCTTGCAAAGCATCAACTGTATGCATAGTTCAGGACATACATAATATTTTTTCAAAGAGATTAAGAATCTAATAAAAAGAATTAACTCCAAGTTTTGAGTTTCCCTTAATAAAAATCACAGAGAAACCAACCTTCGAATGGATCAGTCATCTGTGCAGAAGCAAGTTGCAGAAAGTGACATGAAAGTAGACCAAGTATGATCCCAATTAGGCAAAATCTCCACCTTGGCATCTATGCAACAAGAAATTTGAAACTTTCAGTTAAACTACTTCGAAAATTAAGAGAATGATTAAAACTAAAACTTGGGTTACGCAAAAATGGCTAGTTGAAAAGCAAGACAAACCATACCTTTGTAGAAAAAGCATGAAGGTTGACGTAAAAAGAGGATGAAAGCCATTTTTATGCATGGAATATATGGGTGAGCTCAGAATGGGAGAAGATCTAGTCAGGAAATTATAATTTTAGCTAAACAAAGTAAATGGATTCGGTAAGTTGGCACTTTCCAAGTTGGGATTATTTTGGATTAATGTAGATTAAGACTTGAAGAACTAGGTCGGGGACGACTTTGTCTTTCAAGTAACTGAGGAGGGCGCCATATTCCAACTTCCTCACAGGATTTTGAAAAGCCCTATAATTATTATAAACTGTACATAAAGAGAAAGACTGCTGGAGAAAATTACAGTTTTAGTTATACTATTTCATAGTGCATTTTAAAATATAGTTGATTTAAAGCTTCAAATAATTCAGTGGAAACATCTTTCAAAGTATTGCCACTGCAATTTTATATAGGAAGTCTTTACAAAACCAGATACTAAATTCCAACTTGATCAGCTCTGGCAAAATCTTATTTGAGTTACAGACTCTGCTGCAGCTTTCAACAGCCCAGGAGCCTATCAAACAAAAGGAAAATTTTCGACGTTTCGGTAATCAAAATGAACATCGAGTAGGTCACATACAATACATCATTAGTGAATAAGTCTACGATTCAGTTTATAAGGCATGAATATAATACGTCATCAGCGAATAAGTCTATAATTCAGTTTAACAATTAACAGCAGGCTTGAAAAAGTATACATAGAATAAAAATTAAGTTCTTTTTTGAATGTTGGTTACTATTTGCAAGAAGGGTTTTATGCTTCCATCGCCATGAATAAGCCAAATGAAATAAATCAAATCAAATATAGACAACTCTCTCCTCGCATTGAACATCATACACCATTGAGAATGACCCGAGATGACAGAACAACACTGAGACATCAGAGAGATAATTTTCCTTTCTATAGCCAAGCTGAAGCTGGCAAAAACGGAAGATGATATTCAATCCAAGGTACGGATTTAGCTTGTGCTGAGGGTTATAGAAAATTCTCTCCTGTATACCGGATGAACATACATCTGGTGTATGATCTGATGAGGGAATATGAATGCACATGTTGCATACACACGTCCCCTATCAGGGTATCCGTACATAAGGTTTTTTTTTTCTTTAAGCTGACTTTCATGGTTCAGGTGGCGTAAGGAGCTCTGAGTGATGATGCGGACAAGGATGAAACAAAATTCAAAGACTGAAAGAAGATAACCCTTTTGAGAGTGAAAGATCATATAAGTATTTAATATAATGAAGTCCACGGTATTAAATATAATCAAGTTTATCCATTAACACAAACAATTGGTTGAATGAGCAATTCCTAAATGCAATTATGTACCCAACAATTAGAATTCCATTTTAGAAAGAATTAGGTCGATCTCATACCATAAACAATTCAACAGCATGGTGCATTAAATAACTTCCACTGGATGCTGCAGAAAAGAAATATACTAAGTTTCTTATGAGAAGGTAATAGAGACTTTTTAGACCATGGAAGTTCCTTCAAGTGCATACAAGCATACCCAATTGAGGAAAACACAATAAAGTAAAAAAAAAAAGAAGCTAAATTCTGCGAGCAGCCTCGTCAAAAAAATTTAGTCAAGTCAGCAGCTTTTCCAAGATTTAGAAGCTAACCACAATTTCCTGGATATCAGCATTCATAATAGGTGCAGATGTCAAACCGACCACGAAGACCAGGTACAACATTCATCAAACAATAGTATAATCTATCAGTTTATTCTAAAATCAAACTTAAAATAATGCAATTAGACATTGCAAAACCTAAATATTATCTTATTGGGCAGAAATGTAAGCCTACAAAGCACATAAAGTGGGAATTATTCAATAAACATCCCTTCTAATTCATCCATGCTGTACTACAACTGTTTCCACAGGAAAAGGACTTTCTCCAACAAGGATATAAAAAAATATACAACTTATGTCACAACAAATTCAAACTGGTAGTCGAATGCACTGCCCCTTGACTCTCAAGGTAAAGAAATCCACTTGAGAAGCATGGTTAAAGGCTCACATTGGATTATTCTGTAAGCCTAAGACATGAAATGTTTAAATTACTCTTACTCAGAAAATAATAATAAAATAATTACAATGTATTGTACAAACAGAATTTTCTCCCATCGTCCCAAACAAACCTGCCAGCTGAACCAATGTAATTCATTTAACGAATAGTTATCTTGGGTACCAAAACATTCCTTTAATGCCCTCTGGATCAGGTTCAAAACCTAAATTTCGATAGAACTCCACAACTGCAATGTCAATGTACAGAACAAATTTTAAACTGCTTAAGGTAACTTTGCAATTGATAAGGTACAATTTGTAAAATAGTTGCAAAAGAAATAAGGGCAGGAGTAAATAAAAGGGCACTATCTATAAGGTTTGACATGGTAGAAATATACTGAGGTAAAGCAGAAGCTTGTAAGTTGATGGGCAAATGGGTTCTCACCCCTATATACTTAAGGATAGAAATGATTCTCAGATTTATAAAATGCATGCTAAAATTAGCATAAGAGTGGACCAATTTTGGCAATTAGAACAGGATTCTGTGGTAATGAACTTGAACTACTACTGTTTAGAGTTATACCTTGACTATCTGCGAAGAGAGATATATTCCCAATATCCCTTTGTAGAAGAGCTCTTACAATCTTTTCAACAAGGGCCTTACCAAGACCCTGGCCCTGTATGGAAAGAAAATAGTCAAAATAAATTTATTGCAGTTTGCAATACATCAAACAATATTAATGTTTACAACACCAATGGTTTCAGCTCCCATAATGCCCACAATTTTACTCGGAGAATCTAACAAAAATTTTGAAATCTCAAACCATGACTGAATTAGAACATTTCACACAATGTTTTGTAGGTGTGGCAAGAGCCATTGTACTTGAACTAGTTTGTGACAAAGTCCAGTTTTGTGTTGAGTTACTACCAGGTCCTTCTTGCCCAACCTGGCCCAAAGACCTGTTTTATATCACCTAAGGACAAAATCATGTCAATAGTGGGTATATAGCGATTGGCGAGCTTCAGTTTCTCCCACTTGTCATAACTACCATATGCACTATTTCACTTATCATGCTTCAATATGTTTTGTGTTATTACAATTTTTTTCCAACACAATGACCTTTATATCCACAATAGTATGTTTGCCACTCATGCCTGCATGTGAATCCAGGAATGTTTGTCCATGCTCATGTAACACAAATTATACCTGATAGCTGGGATCAACAAGAACATCCCAAATTGTGGCATTGAAGGCATGATCTGATGTTGCACGAGCCAAGCCAATTAACTTCTTTTGGTCATTCCCCTCTGTCAAATAACTTCTCCTAAGTACACTAAAATGTTCATCAAATAATTTTAGAGGTAGAAACAAGTTTGCATATAGCTTAACATACCGTTACAAGCGAATATGAGAATACTAAAGCACTTCAATTCTCACTAAGTACCTGATCCTGGTGATTTCTTAACAGAATGCAGTGTGGCAACCATATAGCTATTTTTCAAAGCTGCAGCTAGTTTTGACAGCGGCCTCCGGGGCCAGCCTACCTGTTAAATAGTTGGTTTTCAGAAGTAGAGCATCATACAATCACAAAACCCCATGCGTAGTGACAACATGATGCATATATAAGTATGAAGTCGAGTTCTTTGACTTGCAGCTCTTACTCATGTGTGCACAAAGAAAGATACTGACAGCCCATAGTTACCTTATCACATAGGGCTTGAAGATCATAAACATCAACATCTCCACCCGATGAGAATATAATTTGCTCAATTTCTCCATCTTGTTGAGTCTTTTCAATAAGAACAAACTCCTCAGGCATTGGCTCTTCCTCTTCTTCAAGTGTGGAGGGTGGATCCATGACTTGTGTTGTGTTGTTTTTCAAGAAACTGCCAGGAGATGTAAAAGTGAAGCCCCTCAGAATAAGAATACAAGTAATGAAACTGGCAAAGTTGATGATATGATGACAGACAATAGGTTTCTTCTTCATGTAAGAAGAGTTGCGTTAGTTTGAGAGTAAAGTATAAGGTGTATAATTATAGAAATTAGGTATAAGTTTTTTTTCTGAAAGAACTAAAGGGCTCTAGTACATAAACCAATCTAAAACAGCAAAATTCGTTACCACCAGCTCAATAAACCTTCCCTATATGGAAATTCATGACACTACAATCTCGGCCAATTAAGAGACAGGAAGCTGATTAAAGTAAACAATACACAACCACAAAAAGACCATCTGTTCCCTAAACGGTTAATGTTCCACTAACATAAATTCAACCTCACAGAAATGGACTAAACAGCGCACATTAATTTAAACAACCAGGTAAATGAATCAATCAGAAAAGCATATATGTATCTTTAACCACGTGTGTATGAGTTTGGCGTGTACAGTGTAAAACAATATAAATCTTCCCTTACCCAGATCTGATAGAGTCCCAAAAGTTAGCCTTGAGTCGTGAAGCTTTAAACTTTCTGCTGGCTGCCAAAGAAAAAGTAAAAGCTGAATGTCACAAAACCCAAGACAGAAAAACACAAACTAATCACCATTAAAAACAACAGATTCTGAACCTAACATACCTTTGGAGAACCCGTAATTGAAATTGTGTGGAAACAGTGACTGATAGGAGAATTGAGAGTGGCAATCAAATGAAACAACTGGGTGTCTGAAAAAACATGAAAGAAAATCATAATTAAACCAAAAGAATAGAGTCACTTGAAGAGGATTTTGCCAGTGATTAAACCTAACGTAAAGCTTACAGAGGAGAAGAAGCCATAGCTCTGTGGGTTAACATTTTTTTATCTGGTTGCAGATTTTCTCTGAGTCTCTGTAGTCTGTACTGTACCTATCTTTAGAATTAACTATGGCTGCTAATGCCAAACATCAACTTGCACATTTTTAGTCTTTTTCACTTTACCCCCCATTTACTTTTTCATTTATCATGATTTTTTTAAGAAAAAATTTAACTTTTTTTTTTTACATTTGATTTTTAGTATTTTCATGTAATTAATCATTAATATGTTTTTATTTTTAAAAGGGTATTATCATTTCGCATAAATTTAGATTTTTTTATTAAACATTTATTATATTATCATCAGGTGGCAAGGCCAGAGTGCTAGCCACGCGAGGAGCGCCCAAGCCGGCGGCCTTGCGCGGTGAAAAGGAAAGGCCAATGGCGGCCGGCTACCCATTTTAGTTTTCAAATGGGCTCTACTTTTCTTCTATTTGTTTTTTCATTTTAACACTTAGGAAGAGAAAAGGAAGTGAAGTACTTGGGTTTGGCTCAAATAATTGCTGTCTTTATTGAGTTCTGTGCCACCTCTGTCGCCACCCTCCACGCCCACTCTCTCTTTATCACTCTGTTTTATTCTTTTTCCAATCCACCACACCCATACATTTCTTTATATTATCAGAACTGCCATGAGAAATCTCAATGGTGGACCAACAAAGGCCCCAGCCCCTACCCAATTTAACATCAAAATCTCACTCAGATTTCTTCCCCAATTAACTGGGGTTGGTGCTCCGTGCCTATCATCTCCATTCCACCCACAAAAACATCACATCAAATCATTTACATATTCATTCAATAAGGTTCCCATAACTTAGCCATGTCCTTGTCCATCTTGCCCAGTTTGAGCCTGATAAAAAGAAAAAATGGAAAATTTATTGAATATAATGAGGTTGAGGTGTAAAATAAAGCCGTTGAAAAAGGTTGAATGCAGGGGATAAAAAGCAGTCAAATTCAAACAAAAAAAAATCAACGTACGACAGTGTGTTTGCTTTGCTTCTCGTAACGTCTTGGCCCCAACTTCGAAACTTTGAATAATAATTGAGCTCTCTTCTTTTGCATTTTTTTTTTTATTTTATCTTTCAGAATTGGCGTGAGTTCTGTTCTGTCACTCTTCATCAATTCCTTTTATTTTCTTCTTTTTCAGATAAGTTAACATAAATAATACATAAAGATAACACAACCCAACAACGGAGAAAGCAAAAGGTGACTCCCAGTTCTGTTCAATTCAATTCATCAAGCTGTACATGTCAAAAAGACAAAGGTCATGCAAGTAAATTTGTGCCCACTTTGAGGTTATTAACGTAAGTTTATAGTTCATTCTCCAGCCTCACATGGTGAATGTTATTTGACTGTTCTTTTGACTGACTGAGTTTGAATGAAGCTGATGAAAGAGATCATGGTTTCTTCAGACTCTCCTTTCTCTTCTTCCATCCGCTCTCCAGCTCCCAAGTTCTGTAACTCCTTCACCACTCGGTATGTTTGCATTGCATGTGTTGGTAGAAGTGTTACATTTTTTTCTTCCAAGGTTTTGGATTAGAATATGGAGGTTTCTTGTCTTATTGTAATTTTATAAGTGTATTTTTCTTGCCCTGTTAGCTTGCTGAACGTGGGATACTTCACTGCTTGCTTAGTTTTAGGCTTAACAGGATGATTTGATTTTTAGTTTTAAATGGATAAACAATTGGTATTTGTACTGCAAAGTATTTTTGTTCAGATTCTGTGTTTTTTTTCTCACTTTGGTTATGCTGAGACATGAAAAGAAAGGGTTTCAGGATCTGAAGTAAAGTATATGGATGGCTCCAGTTCTTCTGATATTCCTTGTTTTTTTTATTTTTTTTAATCTGACCTAAAATTTTTCTTGAAGAATATAATTTGAATGCGGTTATAAATCATTTTAGAATGCTTATATTTAATAAATATCCTTCTGCATGCAGTATCTTTTCAGATGTTGCAGGGGACATTACAATTGTTGTTGATGGGGAACCCTTTCTACTTCACAAGGTAAGGCTCCTTTTATTATAGTGTTTTGGTGATTTTATTCTAATATTTTCTGGTGTCTGCTTTTTATGTTGTTTCATGAACTTGGTTTCAATAAAGGTTCTTTCCTCCATATTACTTAATGTTAACAATTGCAAAATCAGGCCCAAGTTTTATTGATCTGGTCTAAACCTTAGCTCAATTTTCTTGTTGCAGCCTTGTATAACTAGCAATCTGAGCTCAATAACTACTTGATTTGTCCAAAACTAATCAAATTATGTTATTTGTTTTGGTTTTTGAAGTTTCCCCTGGTCTCTCAAAGTGGAAAGATTCGGAAAATGATTGCAGATGCCGAGGATTCTAATGAATTCCAAATTGGAGCTTCACAACTTACCTGGTGGACCACAGGCATTCGAGCTTGCTATGAAATTTTGTTATGGTATGAACTTTGAGATCACAACTGCAAATGTTGCCCATTTGCGCTGTGCTGCAGAATACTTGGAAATGACTGAAGACTACCGTGACGAAAACCTTATTGCACGCTCAGAAGTTTATCTGAATGAGGTTGTGGTACAAAGTCTTGAAAAATCTGTGGAAGTCCTTTCTACGTGTGAGATTCTACCTTCCTTAGTAGAGGAAGTGGGGATTGTGAAGAGATGCGTGGAGGCTATTGCTATGAATGCTTGCAAGGAGCAATTGGCATCTGGTTTGTCTCGGTTAGATTGTGATGGTGAATCGACAGAACTCAAGGGTGGGTGCCTTGATTGGTGGATTGAGGATCTCTCACTGCTTGGAATTGATTATTATCAGAGAGTCATCTGTGCCATGGGAGGCTTAGGTGTTCGACCAGATAGCATTACTGCGTCTTTGATGCATTACGCTCAAACATCATTAAAGGGTATTGGAAAATGTCAAATTTGGAATCCAGCAAGGATGAGATCAAGCCCTACTGCAGTAGAAAATGACCAGAGGACTATACTGGAAACTCTTGTAAATCTTCTGCCAACTGAAAAAAGTTCTTCCATTCCACAGAATTTTCTTTTTGGGATGTTAAGGATGGCAATCATGGTGGATACAAGTATTGCCTGCAAGCTTGAACTGGAAAGAAGGATTGCGTTTCGGTTGGAAACGGTTTCACTTGATGATCTACTTATACCATCCATCCAGGCTGGGGATTCATTGTTCGATGTTGATACCATCCATCGGATACTAGTAAATTTCCTGCAGCGGATTGCAGATGAAGAAAATGAAGAATGTGGTTATGAATCAGAAGGCTTTGGTTCTCCAGGCCACGGTTCTTTGTTGAAAGTAGGAAGGCTTATTGATGCATATCTAGCAGAGATTGCTCCTGATCCTTACTTGAGTTTGCAGAAATTCATTGCTATGATTGAGATATTGCCTGACTATGCTCGAGTTATCGATGATGGGCTTTACAGAGCAGTTGACATATATTTGAAGGTGAGACTTTTTATTTTGCTGGATGGTTAGCCTAATTTTTCTATCATTTATGACTAAAATAGATTCCTACTAAATCTCAATTATTACTACTAGTGTTGCTTAAGTGAGCCAATTTCTTTCATTGTTTTCTCCTTTTCAGTTCTAACTTTGGTCAATGTCTTTGATATTCTTGCCCAGGCTCATCCAATGCTGACTGAACATGACTGTAAGAAGCTGTGCAAGTTCATAGACTGTCAGAAGCTCTCACAAGAAGCCTCCAATCATGCAGCACAGAATGATAGGCTCCCCGTACAGATGGCCGTCAGAGTCCTCTACTTTGAGCAACTCCGTTTGAAGAATTCCTTATCTGGAAATTCTGGAGATGGATTCCTGTCACAGAGAATAAGCAGCGGTGTCCCCAGTGCAGCCATGTCCCCCGAGATAACTATGCTTCCTTAAGGAGGGAAAACCGAGAACTAAAGCTTGAGATCTCAAGAATGAGAGTGAGGTTGAGTGAGTTAGAGAAGGATCAGATATTCATGAAACAAGGTATGATGGATAAGTCAGGAAATGGGAAAACCTTCTTTACCTCCCTCTCTAGAGGGATAGGAAGGATTGCTATTTTTAGTGGTCCGGCAGGAGGTAAACGTCAAAAGTCAGGTCGTAAATCTAGAGCAGAAGGGAAAACCGGCAGGAATCGGAGGCACTCTGTTTCCTAGGTTAGTTCTTTACCTCAAGCGAACTAATTGGTCAAGTGTATATGAGTTCATGTATCATGAGTTCTGAAATAAATATGACAGTTTACTTGTCAGGCCCAGATGAACAATTCTCTGTCACCTCCACAAAGAAAATGAAGTCTGAAGATTGTTCAGGTCGTCTGGAAAACCTTGAGCAATCTCTGGAAATATATAATATAAATTTCTTTCTATCTCACCCAAACATCACTGACCAATTCATTTAGTTAAATCCCCCATTGTTATTGGCAAGATTATTTGTCACATTGAACACTTCTGGTAAGCAATTTTTTAGATCAAATCAGTTGAATCAGATGAGTTACTCTGATTATTAGAGAACAAATCAAAGGATTAAGCCCTTACTCAGAGCTAGAAAACTGATAAAAAGAGAGGCATTACTTCTTGAAGAAGGAACCTTTTGATCTAAAGCAGCCTAGGTAGTAAATTCGCGGTCGTATAATTCGCATATAAAACGTGAATTTACGTATTTTATAAGCACAATTGAATTATACACGAATCATATGTCCCAATCGTATAATTCGACCGTATTTTTGAAAATAAAATTTTGTTATTTAATGAGCTAAAACGACATCGTTTTAGGTAGAATTTGCTCAAAACTCAAATAAAATGAAATCACTTTCAATTCTCTTCGTCTCTTTTTTGGCGCCCTCTTCCTCTCTTCTTCTTCAACTATTCTTCAGTTCTCTTTGTCCCATACACCCCACCATCCCTCAAGAGTCAGGACCCTCACCCTCACCCTCACCAACCCAATTTTGGTGTTTGTAATGGTGGTGGAGGCTGTCATAGTGGTCTTGCCGTGGTGGTGGTTTCATGCGTTAACTGGGTTTTAAGCAAGTTGGTTCTTGAATTTTTTGGTGGCTTTGTTGGTGGTGCAATGGTGGCGGCTGTATTAGGGTTGACTTGAATTATTGTTGTGTAGTTTTGGGTTTTGGATTTGAATGATTTTTCTGGTTTTTTTTTTTTTTTTTGTTAAATTTATTATCTTGATGCTTGATCATACATGAAATTTTTTTTTTTTAAGGTAGAAAATTTTATTTAAATATTTAATTTTTAGTTTTAGTTGTGAAAATGTTTCAATTTTTTACAAATCCTGTTCATTTTATTTTTTATTTTATTCATTATTATTTTGTTATATTAATCTCTACAGTTTTAGTTTTTTATTTTGTATTTAGTCTTCCTAATACGAGAAATTGGGGGCATGGTTATCAAATCGTGTATCGTATCGTGTATCGAAAACCTAATTTTTTGAATCGTGTATCGCGTATCGTATCGTATCGTAAGATACGTTTTTTTCAAAAAAATTAATAAAATAATCAAAATTTTCTAAAAATTAATATAATCCCCAAGATTAATTAAAGAATTTTGTGGCATTATTGACTTTAAATTACGGTATTACATAATCAAAATTAATCATAAAATTCCAAGATCAATGTCAATTTCTATATCTCCACTTATATTATTATTATCATGTAAAATGGGCAATACATATTCCTCTTTACTTTCTCCATGCAAAATAAGTAAATTTGGACAAGTTTTAGTGAATCGGGTTGGGTGACCCGGTTTCGACCCCAATTTTATTTTGGACATTTGATCCAAATTAATAAAGTCGTATCGATTTATATCGATATTTTTAAGGATACGAAAGGATACGTATCGTATCGTAGGATACATATCAACGTATCGAATGATTTAGGATACACCCTCTGATACGTATCGTTGGAGACCTGTATCGAATCGTATCGTATGATACGTATCGGGTATCGTAGGATACTAACAACCATGATTGGGGGTACACTAGATTAAGAGCCTGCTACGAAAATTAGTTTATAAGCCGTTAGTGTTTATAAGCTAATTTGAGTTTATAAGCATTTAAAATTTTAAATAATTACGTATTTAATTAAAATATTTATAAATGATTGGTAAATAATTTAGTAAAATACAATTTATTATTAAAATAACTACAAAGGGTATTATATTATTTTATTAAATAATAAAATATACGATGAAATTTTAAAATTAAATAAAGATAATGTGGTAATATACTTGGTTAAACTAGCTTATAAACAGAGCAGGAAAAAAAAAATACCTTCCCTCTAACTTTCTTTTTTTTTTTTTTTTTTTTGCTTATAAGTCTAAAAATGTTATAAACAAATATGTCAGCTTAATTTTAAAGCTTATAAATTAGTTTAACTAGCTTATAAGTTTAGACAAACACCCTCTAATTTAATAATTATAAAAAGTTCTAAAATCAATATTAATATTATCGTTTTTTTAAAACATATTATCGATAATGTGTTGTATAAAACCTGTATATACGACACATTCTAGAATTCCCTAACGGCAACGGTCTTATGGAGACTAAAATGATTTTTTCGGATTTTACTGGACCAGTCCACTTCTACAACATTTGTAGTAATTAATTACGAATCAAATAATACAACTTTTTACAAACTAAAATATTATAATTCAAAAAGACATAAACCATACAGGAAAAACAAAGACTGATTAATTCAATGATTATAAAAAGTGCTAAAATCAAGATTAATATTGCCATATTTTTCAAAACATATTATTAATAATGTGTCGTATTAAATCCATATATATCCGTACCATATTTTTTCCGTATCTGAATTTTATGGCCGAATTTTTATAAACGTATTTTTCATAATTTGCTGTATCATACCCATAAAATTCCGGTACTCTTTTTTTGTCATTCCCGTATTTACTAACTAGGTAAAGCAGTGGAAAGCTCGTATATAAGATGCTTAATCAATGCTCAAAAAAAGGATTCTGCTGCTCTTATCATTATAAAGAAAAAGCAATAGACTAAAATCTGATAGAATTTGAGGTGGGTTTGACTCCTCACCCAATAAGGTATTATTGAATGGAAAGATTATCCCCTTTTATAAACCAGTAGGATTAAGCGTGCCTAATCGATGTGAGACTCCAATATTCTCCCTCACGATCAAACTCATATGTTGGGTTATGCCTGTTATTTGAAGTAGTTATCCGCTCTAACTCCTCACTCGCTAATCAAACATTCAACTCAACTAAACCTGAACTCTGATACTATGATAAAATTTGAGATGGAGCTTACTCACCCAATGAGGCCTTATTAGGCGAGGAGTGACCCCCACTTCAAATTTTATCAAAGACCAGCAGTCATACACCCACTATTCCCAGAAGGCGCTTCCTAATCTGCGAGAACAGAAGAGAGGTGGGAAATGAAATACCAAGAAGGAGCATGTGGATCTTCATTGCTTGGAGGTGGTGGAAGGTGCACTTTAGTGTCAATGGTGATACTGGGGGCTGCTACTTTGGCCTTCTCAGTATCAGTATAGTCTTTTATCACTTCATCCAAGATTGACTCAACCAATTTATGGTCTATCTCTCTGCACCTCAGCAACACCGCTGGCTCCCTCAGGCTTAGCATACTCTAGAGGATACAAAAAAAACATATCATGATTATCAGAATGTAAACAATGTCACACCATTTGTAAATTTAGAAGATGAAATGTAAAAAGAATTGTGATTGCCTGAACAATTAAGCTTTTTAGAAGACTTTTTGTATGCCTTCTTGTCATTGGAAACGCGCACAAGCTCCTGGGAAGCTGAATCTTTCATGGCTTTCACCACATCATCCTGCGCCTGAAGAACTTCTATTCGAGCTGCATTCAATTGGGTTGAATATTCGCTGCATGTATCACCAAATAATCACAAACACCATTGTGAAGATTACAGTTAATGCTCTGCTTTAGCGATGAGTTTACTCACATTTTCTTGTTTTCCCTTACGCTCATAATCTTGTTTGATCTTTTTCTTCTCAGCTTCAACTAGTCGCAGTTTCTCCATGTTGGATTCCTGTTAAATTATTTGCAGTCTAAGCAACTCGAAAATTAAGAAAATTTTAAATACAAAATTATTTTGTCAAGACATTAATGACCTCCTCGGCGGAGACAGATATTTCATTAGCTTTCTCCTCCGCCTCCTGGCGGATGAACCGCACCATCTGCTGAATCTGCCTCGATACATCAGCGTCATTCATTTTTTTTTTTTTTTTTTTCAGTCTAAATTTTTAGTTTTAATCAGAATTTGTTTTCATTACTTAAACAAACAACGAAACAAACAGGGCCTTCCCCTTTTCTTTGTCTGTTAGTTTGATCCGAAATTTCGTCTCAACTTACTGCTGGAAGTTTACCGAATCCAATCCAAGGAAACATGGCGAAATTTCAGAACTGAGATAATTAATTTCTTAAGGTCCATATAATTTCAAAATCAACACAAAGGTCCCTAAAACATGAACTTTTATTGAATTTGTTATATGCTTCATCTGAAGGGTTACAGTTCAAACTTATTTGAGTTGGAATTTATATATGTAAATTTTTAAGGAACAAAATACATGGGATTGGGAATCTTAAAAGTGCGGTTTCCCACATATTCTCCTTGCAAATCACTCCACTGATCGCCCACATTCCCCCAAATTCTGTAGCCTTCTTCCATTAACTGTTTCCGAATTCCAGATTTGTAAGCCACTGCACTTTTACCTCTGTCACTTTCACTCCTGTGCCCACAGAAACATATTTAAAACTTAAATGAAGTCGTTGACTTAGAAAATAACAGGTTAAATGGGGAAGTTTAATGGAAACTGCAGTTTTTGTCTGACCTCATAATCAGCTTTTCGTAGCCACTGAATCCCTGATTACGCAAATTCTCTCGAGTGACCTCCCCGAAAGTGGCTTCATCTCTGCCAGTCACTAGGATGATTTTGAATCCACCTTCAACCAGCTTGTTAAACAGCACAAGCATGGCAGGAATCGAAGGGCAACCTCCCTTTAACGCCCATGCCTTGAACCCAGATGGATCATATGGATCACACCTGCAAATAACTCAAAACTTAACTCCGCATGAACACAAAATCATAACGATAATGACTGCATATATAAATTAATTATACAGCTTTATGTTGATGTACCCGTAACGCTTTCCTCTGTAGTAGAAAACGTTTGAGATGCAAGTGTCATCGACATCGAGAATCCAGGCGTCCATGCCATCGTCGGAAACAACGATTTCATTAACATAGCTTAAGATTTGCTCCACAATCAGCTCGACATCTCTGTCATATTGGCCGCCGATCATGTAAGTTTCAATGTAGCGCAGGCACTGAGTTGGGACAGTGCGCCATGCACGTACATTGTTGGCCTCGACTGCGAGCCTCCAGCTCAGGCAAAAGCTGATGCTTTGCTGAGAATCACTCGCACTTCTCGAGTGCGGAGGCCTCATGCCAGTGGCCTTGGTAAAAATCGCAAGCAGCAGAAACAAAAGTAGTTCCTTTATGGGCTGCATCATTGCCTTTAATAACATAAGTTCCTGTTTTTCCTACACGAAGAAATCAAATCAATTAGATGAATTGAATTCTAACAAAATAAAAAAACCAACTCTTTATAAACATGTTTGATGGATACATTTCCCAGATATATAACTGATTAAACAATGACTTAGATAAAAATTAAGTCTACTATATTCTGTCGTGCCTGTGGAATTTATGTTGCACTGGGGTCATAGGAAGGTTAACACTTACGAAGATGACAATGAACTTAGAATCAAGAGAAGACTGAGTGAAATTTTTCAGCACAAAACTTACGACGCAGAGGATTAAGTAAAGGTGTTATCATGTTTATATATAGAAAAGGTGGGCTGATTAAAGAAAGAATGGTAAAGTAATGAGAAGATGGGGGAGCAAGTTTCTGTGTAACTAGGAGATGAGAAGGAATAACGTATGGTGTGGGGCAAATCAATCTAGCGTTAGATTTGGTTGAAGGTCGTTTTCTGGTGGAAATTCCCAGGAAAGTGATGAGAGAAAGATCCATCCTGTCAAAAATCTTTTTGCCAAATTAGCTGCTGCTTTGTCTGCCACGTGAATTAATTGATTGAACCTATGTTTTTCTTTACTTAAATGATTGAGCTACGTATACGTATACTGTATACGTATAAAGCAGATAAGATAAGAAGATGCTAAGTCAACAATAAGAGATTAAGTTGAAGAGAAGTTATTCTATTTCTACCTCTCAAGTCCAGAAAATAAGTATAAAAATGAACTGGGGCAATTAAGATATAGACTTGTTGGGGTCACTGATATCTTGGAAAGGAAAAGGAAGATCATGAACAAGGAATAATATAACGAATTGCAGAAGAATGTCTTTGTGATTGTAACTATTATAAGTTAAGGAAGGTATAATCAAGCAAGCACCATTAATGGCCCCAAGGCCATATATACATGCTAAAATGTTGAAGATGCATGCATCCGAGCAGCCGATCGAGCACTAAAACAACAATGGCCATGTGATGGAAAGTTTTAAATTTCAATAAGAAAAATCGAAGAAGATGATCATTAATGAACCTGGATTACCTAACTATTGAAGAAGGTGGAGATAGAGAGAGCTATAACATTGCATGAAATTTTGGAAAATATATATGTATAGTACATGAACTAGTGTATATAGATATACTAAAACAATATATATGGAGCAAGAAGAAGTTATAAAGTCCTTAAAACAAGAGACATTTTTAGAAATGAAGTTGGATGTTTACTTATATATAGCAAAATAAATCGGTGGGGGTGGCGTCAGAAAGCAAAAAACAGGTTGGGAAATGTGATTGGAGAGTATATCCCAGAAGTGGGTTGGAGAAAATTATTGATGATGATGAAGAAGAAGAATTGAGTAGCAACAACCGGCAAGGTTTGTGAGAGCTGGGATTATTAGTAGAGAAAGCCATGACAAAGTGGAAATGGAGTCAGAGACCATCAACTTCACAGAAGTGGATGTCCAGCCGTCACTGTGCCATTCCATAACATTGCATTTTGCATGGGTTGGTTGGAAAGTTTTAGGAAATATTTGATCCCCATTTAGTCTTATTCTCCATCATCATCATCATCAAGTACTATATTTTCCACCTCAAAAGACCAAGTGTTTATTGATTAGCTTAATCATAAAGTGAATAGCTGGTGCATAAACAATTATGCACCAGCTACACCGCCTGAAATATTTCTGTATTTTCCTCCATAATGGTGGTACGCACATGCATTGACGAAGCATTTTCTTCTGCATTATATTCTGATAAAGGGCTGACCTATCCATGGATATATCAATAAACAAGTGAATGTGTGATTGAACCACCAATGGAAGTGTGAGATAGATTCAAGGAGGGAGGCAGAATTGAGCCAATAAAGAAGGAATAATATTGAGATTGGATCACACGTAATGTAAAGCAAATATTTGATATAATTTTATGGGAAAAGTAGTGTTAGAAAGAAGTCAACTTATGTTAAAGATGTAAATTAGTGGGCATGATACAAAGAGTGGTAGCTACTAGCTAGGGTTTATCCAATCAAAACATAAAATTTTAAATTGGGAGAAGGTAGAGAGGGGGTGGGATTATTTTGTGTATTAGGCCAGTTCCCTATTTCAACTAGTAAGAGGGTTTGTGTATCTTCCATTGTCGGCAACCCAATCCAAGTCAATTCAGTATCCCCTCAAAATGGAGGATGAGTTGTGTTTGACTTTACTATTAAGCACATAGTCATTAACAAGAATCATTGCCTCTAATCCATTTTTCATTACCTAAAACCTACCTAAGAGACAATTCATTCCAAGTATTGTAAGTTGCTAATTATATCCTTATATGTATATTGGTTTGTTTTAATTAATATTAAATTATGCTCTCCCACAACCCCATTTTCACGATTAGGTTATGATCTTATTTTGCCCATCGCTACTATAGGAATCGTTATTCTAGCTACCAATGTTTTTAAACCTAACCTGGGCCTTGACCTAGGTTAAGGAGCCATTTCCTAAGTTGGGTGATCCCACTGGTAGGTCAGATCGGTGACATTAGCATAAAACCCTAGTATGAAACTTAACAAACATATCCTTGAGAAATTACGCATCAATCCCTATAGGTTTGAAATCTAGCAAACACACCCCTACCTGCGAAACAAAACTCCACTTTAGAATCAGAGCAGATCCACGATCGATCAATCATTCAACCAAACCAAAATACAACCAAACACAATCAACATCAACTTGGGAATGACAGTGCAACGAGATGGTGGCTCGAGGAAAGTGAGAAAGCTTGTTCGCACGTGGTTGAGGAGGCACAAAGTGTCGCACGATTGATCCGTGCAACAAGCGGCGGACAACAATCAGTGAGCAAACTCAAGCCGTGATGAATGGGGTTTTGGTGTGGAGAAAGAGATGTTGCTGATGGTGGTGTCAGGTGGAGTGATTGTCGTCGGAAGCGATAGGAAATTGGCCTAAAGATAGGCAGCCGTGCGAACCAGCAAGTGGACGGCAATCGACGATCGGCGGGTGCACTTGACTTGAGATGGTAGGAGTTTTGTCATAGAGGTGAAGGTGATGCCGATGGCAGTGTCAGGTGGTTGCAATGGCATCGGAATCAGCAAAAATGGCTAGTGGCAACGCCGACACTGTAGCAAATTTTAATTTTAGTTAACCCGATTTAGCCACCAAGCTGGTTGGCTAAATCGGGTTAATTGGGGCCTCGGACCAAAGAAGGGGCCAATCAATGGTCAGACCAGTCGAACCAACTAGTCCGGTCCGGGTTTCAAATCATTGCTAGCTACTAAGATATTTCAATTCGTATATTGTCTCTTGTTTACCCATGAATTAAATAGTAGACACTACAACAATATACATATATAGCTACGGAAATTAGCTACGAAAAGAAAAACTATAGCAAATACATATTTACAGCTATAAAAGTCAATATTTATAGCTAATTGAAATAATTTTAGTCATAAGAATTTCTCCGTCGAAACTAATATTCATCTATTGCTTTAATAACGTGAAACGTGTTTGATTTATTGGTATAAATTACAGGACACGTAGGCCAGTATAAGATTTCGGTATAAAAATACCAGTGTCCGTATATATATATATATATATATATATATATATATATATATATATATATCAATCAACTATAGTGGTTTAATTGAGCAACAATGCTAAAGACACTGATATTTTTTACACCGAAATCTTATACTGGCCTACGTGTCCCGTGATTCACACCAGCAAATCAGACACATTTCACGTTATTAAATTTTTTTCTAGTGAACGGTCATTCATCAAATATGGATGGTCGTTCACTTATATGGACTCATGTCCATGTTATATGGACGTGGTTTTATTTACTACGGACGAATGTCCCCATTTAAAGGACAAGCGTCCATCAGTAAAATGGAGTAAAATTTTTTTATAATAAATTCTAAATAAATTATAACATAGTAATTTTTTAAAAAGAATTGTTAATGGATGGGCGTCCATTAAAATATGAATGCTCGTCCAATATTTAAGGACAACCGTCCATAACCTATGAATGGTCGTCCCTAATTTTTATAAAAAAAAATTATTCCATTTTACTGATGGACGCTTGTCTTTTAAATGGGGACACTCTTCCGTAGTAAATGGAACCCCATCCGTATAATATGGATAGGAGTCCATGTAAGTGAATGATCGTCCATATTTGATGAACGGCCGTTCACTAGAAAAAAATTTAATAACGTGAAACATGTCTGGTTTGCTGGTGTAAATTACGGGACACGTGGGCCAGTATAAGATTTCGGTATAAAAATATCAGTGTCTTTAGCATTGTTGCTCAATTAAACCACTATAGTTGATATATATATATATAATGCTCAATTAAATCACTATATTTGATATATATATACGGACACTGGTATTTTTATACCGAAATCTTATACTGGCCTACGTGTCCTGTAATTTATACCAACAAATCAAACACGTTTCACGTTATTAAATTTTTTTCTAGTGAATGACCGTTTATCAAATATGGACGACTGTTCACTTACATGGACTCTCGTCATATTATATGGACGGGGTTCCATTTATTAAGTGAACGATCATCCATATTTGATGAACAACCGTTCACTAGAAAAAAAATTAATAACGTGAAATGTGTTTGGTTTGTTGGTGTGAATCACGGGACACGTAGGCTGGTATAAAATTTCGGTATAAAAATACTTGTGTCCGTAGCATTATTGTTTAATTGAGATTATAACCAGTTTAGAGGTGGCTATTTAAGAATTTAATTAAATAAATACAAAGCTTTTATTATTATTTATTTGACACAGTTATATAAAATTAGAGTCAGGATCGGTCCCTTCATGCGCCAGGCTCGCAAGGGACTGGTCCCATTTGGGACCGCACCCATGGGCTGGGACCGGTCCCTGTGCCCATGGAAAAACCGTAACCCTCCCGAACCAGGCCCTCATCGGTCGGGACGTCCCATGGGCCCAGGACCTGGTCCTATGGGCTTGCACAATTTATTTTTCCCCCCTGATATTTTTTTATATTTTAGGGGCGAAATGAAATTTTATAGGGGGTTTTTAGTATTTTTTAGGGGTTGATTAGTAAGTTTATAAAAATTTAATTAATTTGAAAAAAATAATAAATTAATAGTTAATTTTAATTTTTAATATAAATGTTAATTTTAATTCACATTTCACACATTCACGCTTCACAAATAAACAATTAAATAATTAAATAATTTTTTTATTAAATTATTCATCTTCAATTTCATCGTCGACACTAGTTACATTATTCAAATCTGTATTCCTAAAGAGTTCGAGTAGTTCAGGATCTTCAGGGTGCTGTTGTAGTCTTCTTTCTGCATGAGTCCAATCCCGTAAACACGTTATCACTTCAATCATCTCATCGGTTAAAGAACATCTTCTGTCTTCAACAATCCGACCACTCGTTGAAAATGTTGACTCGGATGCAATTGTAGAAACCGGCACAGATAAAATGTCACGTGCCATTTGGGCTAAAATGGGGAATCGACTTTCATGTTGTTTCCACCATTGAAGAATATCCATTTCAAGTTGCTCTTTCATCGTCATAAAAGTCAGGTCCACCTGTAGGTAGTGAGACATCTCATTTGGTCCATGTGTAAACGAGCTGGAGCTTCCGCCACGTTCCACATACGCCCACTTGCTCGATCCTTGAGAGGGGGCTACATCAAGGTCCTGATTGCCTGTCCTAGACGTTCCACTTCCACTTCCACTTCCACTTCCACTATACCTGTTCTTATATAAAGAAAAAAGCCTATCCAATTTGTTTTTAAAGTCAGCCAAATAAGATGTATAATCATATCCTAAATGCTGGCCTAACTCAGTAATTACACCGTTAACTACTGATAATTTAAACCTAGGATCTAGAAAAAGGCCTAATCCATATAAGAATGGAATATCTAACCAATATCTCTTATATTTTTCTTCCATACTAAAAACAATTTCACGTAAAATGTTATCATATCTATATTGAGCAAAAGTTCTAGCAATTTGAACTAAAATATCTAACACTAAATTAGTAGTTGGATAATAAATACCACTTAATGTATTAGTAGCATCATAAAAAAATTTAAGAAATGAATAAAAAAGTTCACAAACCGCCCAATCATGATAGCTGACAACTTCCTCTTGATTCTTCCGGTTGACGAAATCTGTAATTTGTTTCGCGGTCGGCAAAGCTTTTTCCAACATCAAGTAGGTAGAGTTCCAACAGATAGGCATGTCTGTACATAACTTCAAAGGTCGAATCGGTGGCTCCTCTTGCTTACAATATTTGACGTACTCATGCCATCTTTTATTGCTACCGCCGACGATAAATCCGATAGCTCTGCGCACCCTCTCCATCTTTGAATGTATAGCATCTAAACCTGCTTTAACTATCAAATTGATGATGTGACAAGCACATCTCTGGTGATAAAATTTGTCTTCACCAAGCGGATCCAAACTCTTTTCAAATAAAGAGATTGCTGCGGTGTTAGCAGCTGCATTATCAAGCATTAGCGCTACAACTCTATCAGTTAATAAATATTCTTGCAAAACTTCAAGAATTGTAAAATAAATAGTTTCGGCACTATGTTTTTCATATAATGGTTTAAAACCTATCAATTTTTGTTGTAAACCCCAATTATGATCTAAAAAATGTACTGTGACAGTTAAAAAATCGGTTTTTGATCTACAAGCCCATATGTCTGATGTAAGTGCAATAGATATATTCCTAAAATTTTGAAATTCGTTTTTAAGTTTATTATTTATTTTGTTATAAAGTTTTAGTATATCTCTTCTACTTGTACTTCCTACTGACAGGGGTATATGCTGGACAAAATGTTGTTTTAACCATATTAACAAAAAAAGGATTTTCAGATAAACAAATGGGAGAGTCCGTAGCAACTATATATTTTGCTATTTCCTCTCGTGCAACATGTGTATTGTATTGCCATGTTGAGAGAGTTGAGGATTGTGGATTAAAATTAAGTTGAGTTTGAATTTGTCTACCTGATCCGCTTGAAGATGTATCTATTTGAGGATGCTTCTTCTCTACGTGTCGTCGCATCGTCGAAGTCCCCTTCTCAGCGCCAATAATGGTTCCACATAAATTACATATCCCACACGACTCTTCCCCCTTCCCCATTTGTCTTTGGCCGCTTTGATTTGGTGAAGTATCGCCATACATCGGACACGACCCCCTTTGACGATCGGGGGAGTTGGGCTATCCCCGTGCCCGTTGACTCGCAGCTCGCATGTGTTTGACTACACCTCGTCCCGACCGAATGTGGTTGTGGAATTGCAACTGCTTCCTCTGGAGGAAATGGTGAAAATGGATTGAAGGCTTCAATTTCTTCGGTGGATGGAACATAAAACTCATTTGGGGAAGACATTATAAATTTATGATAAAATAATAAATAATTAAAATGAAAAGAAATTAAATAATAATATGAAATTATGATGATATTGAAAAATAGAAAAAAATTTGAATAATATAAATAAATAATATGAATAAATTATAAATATAAATTGAATGAGAAATTGATTGGAGATTTAGAGTTGAGAGATTGAGAGAATGAAAGAATGAGAGGTTGATTGGTGTGAAAAAAAATGAAAGATTTTAGGGTTATTTATAGTGTAGTTTTGGGGGAATGAAAAAAAAGTTATAATAATTATATAATATAACTTATAACCGTTGGCTGACCGTTGGCAGCCAACGATTATAAAAAGTGAAATTTTTTTTTTTTTAATAAATTTTGTAAAATTTCATTTTAGCCCTTTGTAATTTATACTTATTTAAGATTAATAAGGGGTTTAACGTAATTTTATAGGGGACTAAAATGTTATAATACAAAAAAAGTTAGGCCCAGGCCCGGGCCCGGGCCTTGGAGGAGGGCCCGGTGGAGGGCCCGGGCCCTCCTCCTTAGGCCTGGTCCCGTTTGGGACCGAGGCCTCCTAGGACCGGTCCTCTCAAGGATCGGTCCTGGGAGGGACCAGGTTTTAGGATGGGCTTTTGGGCTTTTGGGCCCGGTCCCAAATGCCTAGCTCTATATAAAATAATTAAAATAAATAAAATATATTTACAATTAAATAGGATAAAGAGTAAATATTTTCCCAAATTGTAAAAGTAAAACTGGGCGGCACTTTTATCCCTCTACATCTTTTCAATGGCGCTTTTTTTTTTTAGGGTTTTATTTGAAGTTTTTTATTTTATCATAAACGTGGGGAAGTCAAGAACAAGGGACGGCAAACGATTTCAACAATCAAAAGAGTTTACAGACAATATTCAGGCTTCAAATGTTAGTTTTCTTTTTGGAGCCAATACAACATCATTGAGGTTTTCATTTTCTAGTGTTCTGTGCTTTTTTTTCTTTTGCAAATTATTTTACTTGCAGTTTTCTTTTAAGAATCAGTTTTCTTTGAAGGTAAGTTTTCTTTTACAACTTACTTTATTTTCTTCCGTACATTAAGTGTTTATATTGAGATGAAATCTCATAATTTTTTAGGGTTTTTAAAAAATACACTTATTTGATATTTATTAAATTTTTTTTAATGACACAATTATTGATAAAAACACATAATCCAACACACACCAAACACATAATATCAAATTTTGTGAAAAAATAATATTACACTATCATATTAAATAGGCCATACGTCACACATCAACCACATAATGTCAAAATTTGAGAAAAATTGTATTTATAATATAATATTAAATTACCCATGCGTTAAACATATAAAAGAAGTTAAGAAAAAAAGTCATAAAAAACTCATGGCAATAATTACTTTGATTACATGTCTAATATCCTCTACAGCACCTCTGCTTTTTGTTAACTTGATAGCTTTCTACTTTAGCTTTCGAGACTTTTCATGTCTACTGCAATAAATGGTGTCATTTGCTAATTTTTATATATATATATTTTGACATTTTCAATCTTAACTTCCTATTTTTGCTTTTGAGACTTTCCATGTCTGCTGTGTCATCAGACTTTGTTAATTTTTATATATATATTTTTTTTGACATTATTGATCTTACATTATTTAATTAGCATTTTGCAACCAAGAAACCAATCTTAAGGTAGATTCCCCGAGGCACTCACTTTGCTTAAAATACCATTACATAAATATATTCACAATGTATTCTTTTCATGACCCACTTTGCTTTTTTATGTCCAGTTTGTCTTCATTCATAACTTAAGATTTTAGAAAATGGATGAATGATTAATTGACATTGCGGTTTAAGAAAATTTTCCGTTTTATGGTCATAGCTCAATAATGTTTTTTTCTTTCATTTATGTATTTATAACTCGATGATTTATTTTATTGTAAATAATATTTTTTTTAGAATACCAACAACATGAGTAGGCGTGGAGGTTTAGTTAAAGGCAAAAGAAAAACTAAGCCCACTGATAAAAACAGTGATCCTACGGATAGTATCTCTCAAGATATACAAAAAACTCATCATGAAGATTGAAGCACAACTCAATAATGTGCAATCTACTACAAATAGCATTGAAAAGTCATGTCTTAATCACCATTCTCGTATACAGCTAGAAAAAGCAACTGATTCTATTGGTAAACATCATTTAGTCATTTATTTTTTTAATATTTTCTTGATCACCAAGTCAATTCATTGTTATGTCTATCATGTACACTCATTATTAATATTGTTTGTTAGTTTATTTAATATTCATCTAACTTGAATTTACTTTTTTATAATAGGAAGAATGGGCATACCGGACATGAGAACAATAAGATTTCATTATGGAGGATATTTTGTCTTTTCACCTACAGGAACATATGTCAATGGTAGAGTGAGTGAGAAGTACTATGATTTTGATTTGGAGTTCGAGTTTCTCACATACTTTGCTTTGTTGGATTACATAAAGAAGAACTGTGACTTTGATATACTTCGCGGAGACAAATTGTTTTACCTCAAGCCAACGAGTATCCTCAGTGATCTTGATGGGCTAGTCCAAATTGTTGATGATGATGACGTGAGAAACATGCTTGCAAGTTACAGAAATACTAAGGGAATGCATGTTAACATGTTTACTCTCTTAGAAAAGGATGATATAGTGTCTTGCTATCCTGAAGAACATAATCTTGGAAATGTTTTGAGAGAAATCAACCAGACATTTTCGGAGGAACACACATCAGATGTTGGAATTGAGGCATGAACATCAGGTTTTAATTTTAATTTTTTCCGTTTTACTTTCATGCATTTTCATTTTCTAAATGTCATACAGTTCTTAATTTGCTAATTAATAATTATTCATATGATTTTTAGGTCTAAACACGAAAAAAAGGAAAACAAGAGGTCCTACGCGCTGCATAAAAATCATTACATTAGAAAAAAGAGAAAAATTGCCCATAGAATTTGATGAGGATCATCAGTCTGTTGATGAAAACTCAACATATTTTATTTGGTTTTTAGGACAAACAGTTCGGAATAAATCATGTTGTCCTTTACAAATAAAGGAGTGGAAAGAACTTAAAGAACATGAAATTGACCATATGTGGACCATTATCAAGGTAAGATGGATAAGAAATAAATATTTATAATATTTTGTATTTTGTTTAATATATTAAAGTGTAGAATTTGAAACTTATTTATCTTATATGCTTTTTAGGAGAAGTTTGTATTTGAAGAAGTAGAAGGAAGGAAAGAAGCCATTTTTGGTCACATGAATGCCTTATATAGGGATTACAGATACAAAATGAAGAAAAAATATTTTGATTCGAAACCAACTTACCAAAGTCGTTTGAAAAACAAGCCCAAACTTGTTCATATGGACGATTGGAAGTATTTGGTTAATTATTGGAGTGAGGCAACCTTTCAAGTAAGCATAGCTATTTAAGTTACATTTTAGCATAATTACTATGTAATTATAAGATATAAATATTATTGTTTATTTTATCATTATACAGGAAAGGAGTAACAAGAATAAGACAAATAGATCAAAGCGGTCTATGCCTCCTTACACAGGAACTAAAAGTTATGCTCGACTCAGACATCAAATGGTATGAATTTGCTTTCAAATATTAGATTAAGTTTAATAATTCACATTCATTATTTTTAATCAATATGTTCATAACTTTTATGATGACAGCAAAAGAAAAATGGATATGCTCCTTCTCGTGTTGAAGTTTGGATAGAATCTCGCAAAAGAAAGAAAGATAAGCAAGTTGAATCCATTACAGAAGACATTATTGTAATACCTTTGTATTCTCTTTAACTACTTATTGATTTTTTATTACGCACACACATCCAAGCTAATACCATAAATTTGTTTTGTAGTCACAGTTTGATCAATTAAAAAAGCAACAAGTAGAAGGACAAATCTTATTGAATGATGATGAAATATTTGAAGAGGTCCTTGGTCCAGAGAAGAATGGCTATTTGCGTGCTTATGGTTCAGGAAAAAGTATTACCGAATATTTTGGAAGTAGACCAACTAAAGCACAACTTATGAAACAAGTACAAACAACTAGGAAGGAAGCAAATGAAAGGGTGGAGGAGCAAAGAGGGAAGCAAATGAGAAATTAGAAGATGTGAAAAAGCAAATGGAGGAGATGAATAGACGATGGGAAGAGAAGTTCATGACGATGCTTACAACTCAAGGTCAACAATCTTCAATAAATAACCAAATCCCTTTGGATGAAATTGTAAGTTATTTTGAAAATTGCATATATACTATGAAAACCATTTTGCTTTTACATTAATCATAAAGTGATATGCAATGATTACATTAATCTATATGATTAATCTAAGTTCTTTTTCAAATTTGATATTGCAGGTTGGTGGAAATTCTTAAATGGTCATGAAAGATTGCTATGACATTGAAGATTCATATTTTGTAAAAGAAAATTAGTTGATAACATTTTAAATGACTAGGATGAAGGATTTTATGAGTAGACAATTATTTGGTTGGAAATGACTCTGCTAATGTATAACTTTTTATGTTAGAAATTTTCGTATGACGTCATATTATCTATTTAATATAAAAGAATTCCTATAAATTTGTAATTATTATTAAATTTGTTAATTATAGCAATATTTGTACAATTAATTTTAATTGAAGCAATAAATTATAATTTTTTTATATAAATTATTTGTTCCATAGCAAATAATTATAATATTTAGCTACAAATAAAAAGTATTTATAGCAAGTTATTTCAATATTTAGCTATGAACAAACTATGTCCATAGCAACTGAATTTCACATATAGATATGACTTCAATATGTCCATAGCAAATAATTATAATATTTAGCTACAAATCGAAAATATTCATAGCAAGTAATTTCAATATTTAGCTATTAACACACTATGTCTATAGCAATATTTTTTCATATACAGATATGACTTTCATATGTTTGTAGCAAAAAAATAAAATTTAGCTATAAATTCACTATATATGTGGCAAATGATATTTTTATTTAGTTACAATTTTAACTGTCACGTAGCCAAAAAGTTAATATATTTGCTATGGATATTATTTTTGTAACAGAAATTTTCAAGATTTAGGTATAAATTTATATTTTTGTAGCTAAAATGCAAACATGGCTACACAGACTATTCTCTGTGGCTATAAAGGCAAAGTTTTTGCTACAAGCTTATTATTGTTATGGCAAAAACATTTAAGTTTTTAGTTACATATTAATCTCATTTATAGCAAAAAATATAAATTGTTAGCTACGTAAGCAAAAAGTTACATGGCTAAATCTTAGCTACGCCACTTCTAGCTACGATAAGCTACAAAAGATTGCATTTGTAGCTAAACCATTTAGCTACGTAAATTCATACTTTTAGCTACAATGAACGTCATGGCTAGAAATGCATAATGTCTAAAGTTTTAAATTATATCCCATGAATTAACTTCTTTAACTATATAGTCATTTTATTGTAAGGTTTGTTTAGCTCTCACAATGCATATCATATCATATCATATGTATGATTTGAATTCATTCCTTTTCTTATGGTGAAATTAAACAAATAAATCATGATAATATGAATATTTCAGTAACTAGCCATTGATCATTCCCTTTTGATAAAACTTTGTTTATGGAGGCCTCTTCGTCCAATTTCCTCAGTTTGGTGTAGCAAAATATTATAACTCTCTATCTTTTTTAAATATTGAATAATCCCACCCGCATACATCATTTGCCTTCCAATTTTTTTAGACCGTGCGCCTTAACCACATATCTCAACACTCGTCCAACCATTTGAGTTACCCAAGAACCAAGGGAGGGGGTATTTGTGTAGCTATATATCAAACTCTTGTTTAACAATAGTTAGCCATATCCTGTCGTTACAAGTATCATTACAATTAATGAAAAATAAGTCAAATTCAACAATCAATATTCATCTACTTGAAATATTTGTGTGAATATTTTGCATATAGATAAACTTCCATATTATTATGAAATTATATATATATATACACACACACACACGAGAGATTCACGAAACCTCAAATATTAGTTCGTCGATAAAAATAGTATGAATACCAAATACATATGAATTGTTAAATTTCTTTCTTTAGCTGTCTACGTTGTACTATTACATTCAATAATTCACCTCTTACCACATATTTGGATATAGCAACCTCTCCTGTACTTCAATAAAGAATTTAAGATGTAAAGTGAATTTGGTTTGTTCATACGAGTTAGCCGAACGATCAATCCTCTCTATTCCCGAATTATAGGGTTCAACCAGATTCTAAGTTCAATGTCAAGTTTATTTCAAAGATTTATTCTCAAAAACTATAGGGTTCAACATGACTATAATTTCAAATTTGGGTTTGTTTCAAAGATTTCTTACCAAAGATTATAGGGTTTGATGGGATTCCAATTTCAAAAGCGGGTTTGCAAAGAGAATTTGGAGGATTTTTGGATTACACAAAAACATTAATAATAGCAAGACTTTAGTCATTTTGGTGAGTTATCCAGAGGTCTTGTATTCGAGTCTCATAAAGTGATCATCTATCACATTTATAACTTATCTAGTTTATTGGGTTTATAAGTTGTTCAATAGACCCCGAAAATTAGTTAAGATACGTACCAGCTAGTCGGGACACTTTAAAAAAAATAATAATAAAAAAAAAAAATAACAACATGGGCAAATTGTGAAACATCAAAGTCAAGAATATGAGCTGAGATGTAAAATCCAATTTATGACAAGTGTTGTTGTCGGATTCATTGATTTATGAATGATGAATGTGGTTTCTGAGGAAGCATCACATGGCTTAATGGCTCCTTGGGCTTGGTATGTTGGTCCATACGTTTCTCTTACATCCTTTTCCAAAATCGTCCAAGTATCACAAGTCTTGGTCTTCTTTTTATCCATCATGGCCCATCATGGACTCATATTATATCCTTTGCCCCCACTCATTTGATGTTTACATATTTGCCCACCCACCACCATTCTTCAACATTAATCAAATCAAACATCACAACTTCTCTCTACCTTCATCATATCATACAAATTCATCACACTATTTACATTTTTTACTAAAACTATGTAATGGGTCGATATGTATAACGTTTAGTATCCATCGTTTATAACTAGGGTTATAAGGATATTTAATCTTATTCTCTTCTAGCTTTCGTCTTTTAATGTTAGCCGATAATCCTCCCATCAACATCTGCCCGCAAGTGGCATGCTCTTCAAGGGACTCAACCCCATAACTAAACCCTGATATCACTAGTCAAAATTAGGCAGTTATCACCATCAGCCCTATACAACGATTCAATGTAACTCTACCCTCAAGCTTCTGCCATTACAGGATATTGGCCCACCTAACCATTAACCAATACAACAAAGTGCTTTTATTGTTTATGTTTTTTTTTTTTTTTAATCTCTACACATTTCACCATTCTATCGAAAATTACCTGAACCATGTTCTAGCTTAGTAGTTATCCACAACTTCCCTATGGTTGAACGTTCATCAATAACAATACCCAAATTTGAACATCAATATTCGAAAACTACCCGACTTAAAAAGATACTCATTTATCGTTGGTGGGTGTTATGTCTCATGAAACACACCTATAAAATAAGAAAAAGTTGTTTACTTGCAATCACCTAAACATTCATAATTAATCATATAATTATATATAAAATAATGACCTTAATTGTCAAAATTAATCCAACTAACTTTGAAGGAGTGGTTGGGATAATGAGAGAAGTGATCACATTCATCTTTATATGGGTGAGACATCATATCTTAAAAATTTCCCAAATATAACTATATACTATATAAATAACACATTAATTAATAAAAATTTTACAATAAGGTCGGTGGGTCCAAAATTTATCATATTATTATTATTATTATTAACAAATCAAAACTCCATGTGACACCCACACAATCACCCCCTTTTGTTTAATTACATTTAAGCACAGATCTTAAAGCTAATTTTTAATTAATTAATTAATTAATTACGCTAAATGGCAAATTAATGGATCTCTCTTCTCACTGTCTTTTTCAATTTCATATGACGTAAATTCATAAAATAAATATTTTAAAAAAAATGGAAAAATAAAAATTTGAGAAGCTGGCTTTGCATATACTACTACTGCCATTGCGTAGAAGTGGATCTCTCTCTCTGTCTCTCGGTTATGGTGGAGGAACGGAAAGTAATTAGTGTGAAATGATGAACAGGTCAAGGAATATTCCTGCGGCGGAGGGAATGCAGTTACGGAGTCACCGCCGTGGTCAAAGTTTGACCGGTGGATTGTCGAAGGACGTGTCGGATGAGAACCAGCTTGACCTTTTCTCTAAGACTCGTCGTACTCTGTCCGTTGCGTCCTCCGATGATTCTTCTGATGGTGAGTGATTTTTTTTGGATTTTATTATCTGGGGAGGAAAAACGGTGGCGTTTTGGCTGATGTTAGTTAGTTATGAAAAATTTTAACAGTTTCGGTGAAGCTGGGGAGACTGTCAGTTGGATCAGCGAAATTGGCAAGGAGTGGGATCGATGATCTGTTGTCGTCTACGGAGGGAGGAAAGCACGATTATGACTGGTAATTTTTTTTAATAATCATATGTTTACTAAGTCAAGGTTTGGATCTTTAATATCTTTAGTTTGTTTATTTGAATCTGATGCAGTATGAAACCAAGTCATTAATTGAAAATTTGTTTGTTTTTGTTTGTTTGTTTAGTAACATCTTTAGAGACATTTGAGTGAGTCTTGCGGTTGATATGGCTTCTGCCATTGAGATGTTTATTTATCTCGAGATAGTTAGAGAATCAACTAAATATTTAGATAACATTTACAGGGAGGACCTCACTTTAGGAGATCACTGCCTGTGTTGAATTAGTGGCTTACTTTTTTTTTTTTTTATTAAATCTGTTAATGAAATTAGGCTTCTTACTCCTCCTGGCACTCCTCTCTTACCTTCATCCGATGGAAGTGAATTTCAAACAAACCCAGTTGCTCCGAGAAGCAGTTCCTTGGCTAGATCTGTTTCCACTACAAAGGCTTCAAGGGTATGTGTTTTCATCCTTATCTTAACTCTGCCTCCCTTCCCTGGTTTAATGAATAGATGTTAGACTCAACGTTTGCAGTGTGATTGTTCTTTTCCTTTGGATGGGAGGAGGGGGTGATTCGTGACAAACAACATAATATTGTTTTGGCTGCCCAAGATTCAAAAAGTTGAAAATAATTAATTGAGAGTAAAATTTTCTTGTAATTTGGCTTGCATTTAATTAACGTTGAAGTTTGTGAGTGTGATTGATTAAAATCTCTTGCTGTCTTTTGTTTCAGCTTTCAGTTTCACAATCGGAAAGTAACCATACCGCAAGACCAGCCAGAAGCAGTTCAGTGACTCGCTCTTCAGTTTCTTCTTCACAATATAGTACTTATTCTTCTAATAGAGGACCTTCAATCCTCAATACTAGCTCAGCTTCAGTCTCATCTTACACTAGACCTGCCTCCCCGAGTACACGTTCTGCATCAAGACCTTCCACACCATCTTCCCGCCCAACTGCATCCAGATCTTCAACTCCTTCTAGAACCCGTCCTTCTCTCACCAGCTCTTCTGTTGACCGGACCCGACCAACCCAAAATTCAAGGCCATCAACTCCAAGTTCTAGGCCTCAAATCCCTGCAAACTTGAATTCCACAGCTTCCCGATCAAACTCTCGTCCATCAACTCCCACTCGTCGGAATCCAGTTTCTTCCATAATTCCAGCAGTGGGTCCTTCAAATTCAGCTGGCCGTGTTATGTCAAATGGGCGCACTTCTGGACCAGCATCTCGACCCAGCTCCCCAAGCCCCCGAGTTCGGCCCCCACAACAGCCAGTTGTTCCTCCTGATTTTCCTCTTGACACACCACCAAACCTTAGAACAACTTTGCCACCGGACAGGCCAGTGTCTGCAGGTAGGTCCAGGCCAGGTTCTGTAACTGTAAAAGGGAACCCAGAAGCTACTGGCTCTGTAAATATGCCAAGAAGACATTCATCACCCATTGTGTCGAGGGGAAGACTCACAGACCCCCCTGGAAGGAGTCGTACTCCTGCCAATGGGCATACTGACATACCAGAGTCTCGAAGGACCTCACACATCTCCGAGTTGTCGATGCGGAAACCTGTGAAGCCCTCATCTACAGTACCAGAGAGCACTGGATTTGGGAGGACAATATCCAAAAAATCACTGGACATGGCCATCAGGCATATGGTATGTATTTTCCTCTGCATCAAAATGTGATATATTAGTTAATTAGTTGGAGTGTGAAAATAACATCAACTAGCTTAACTAAATGGTTTGGCATATAGAGAGTCATCTACGGATTAATTTCCATCTGGTTTTTGCTTCATTTTTTCTTTCGGTAGGCTTTCTCTCTTATACATCAGGACTTTTCCAGATTTTAATGCTATTATTCAAATTACATTCAACTTTCTAAGCCCCATCTGTGTGGAATAAGTGATTTCAAGATAACAAATAGAGGATATGACCCACTATCATAGAAGTTGGTTACTTCTTGGCTGCTGCAATGACTATTGTCTCAGTCATACTGCAACAACATTTGCATTTCTATCAATCACAACTTCTAATGAACTGAATGATTAATTTCAAATACAGTTGTTTGGTATATGACTGAAGAAATCTATTTCAGGTTAGTAGTTTGTTTTTTGCCCATGCCAGATGATGTTTTTACTTTAAAGATATCAGCTAGGTAATTCCCTTCTGTCTGAAGTGGCAGCCGATTTGCTTCGGTATTTGAGTGGGAGCTTGTATCTATGGCTTGTGTAATAGCTGCATAAGGGGGTAGTAACAACGGTGGGTTTTGTTATTACTGCTAGCGCAAAGTAAGAGATTTCATCATCTTAGGTTGCAAGTTAATAGAAATTCTTTCTGCTGTAGGAGAGAAGCTATATCACTTGAGATAAATCCTAACCATATATCTATATCTGATGTAGGATATAAGAAATGGTTCAGGGAGCATCCGTCAACTTTCAGGCACCACCCTCTTCCCTCAGAGTATTCGATCTGCCACTTCTAAAACCCATTCTGCTCGAGCTTTGGAATCTGTGAACATCAATGGAGGCCTCCAAAATAGGGGCATTTGGGAGAGAGGAAACAGCATCAGCAGAACCTCAGAAAATGGAAATGATGCAAATAATGGACGATACTCTGCAAAGTTGAGTGAAGTAGACATCTATGAAAGCTCCCGTTATGATGCATTACTACTTAAAGAGGATTTGAAGAACACAAATTGGCTGCATAGTATCGATGATAAATCCGAACAAGGACTGATTTTTGATAACGGGTTCGACCCACTGCCAGAACCCTTCGGCCTGTTATAGCATATCGGAGAATTGGGTTTTTTCTTTTTCTTTTTTCTCTTTGATAATTTCTAAATTATATTCTATGCACTTACAATTATTTGGTTACTTTGGAAGAATGGAATCTGTCAACTTCTATCACTAAAACACCTGAGTGTAGAGGCTGTATTTTTCTGCAAAAGATAATGGCTCTATTATCTGTCTTCAATTATTTGCATTTTATGCTTCAAATTTGTAAGTGTATCAAGCATCATAGTAACCTTGTGTAAGATAACGCCTTGGCACCCATGGGCAGCAAAATAGCCAATCAACCTGGGTATATGTTGTGCATTTTAGTACCATACAGTTTTGAGGCTAATTGATTTGGCAGGTAAGTTGTTACATACTCTTGAGTGGATTTTGACTTTCATGACCATTATCATTTTTTTTTTTTTTTTTTATGACCAAAGGTGTCCGACTCAGTTTACGTACGTCTTAACTAATTTTTCTAGACCCTGAAACTATCGGTCAAGTAAAAGCTCTAATGATTATCCTTATTAGCAATCGAAGAGAGACTCAAATTTTAGACTTCTTAAGCAATATATCCAACAGTCCTTATTGAATCACTCAGGTTAGTTACATGGCCATCATCCAAGCTGTCTTAATCAATTATGTAATACTTTCCTATGGGTTCTAGTTCAAATATAATGGGTCTATGAGAGTATGTTACATTAATGTAGTAATGTCAACATCGGAAGAGTAGTGAGTCTACTAACACGGGAGAAGCCCACAGTTTACTAGTCAGCCCATTAGTCCAATAGAGTGGCTATCCATGCTTGTTCCTATCTTGAAATTTCGTTTTACATACCACAATATTGCATGAGTTTCCTGGGTCAAAAGGCAAAGATGACACATTCAAATCAAGTTTCAATGCCAAGATGAGATAGAGGACAAAGGGAAAAAAAAAAACAAAAAACAGTAGGACCGAAAGAAAAGGCAGACTAGAGTATTGGAAATGACAAAAGGGACTTACTTTTATATGTTTAATTTTATTATGTTCAACTAACGTTAGTTGGTTGAAGTGGTTATAACTTATAACTTGACCTTTTATTTGTATTTTTCTTTTCAACAACTCCACCATTTCTATCCTTTTCCAAATGGGTTTATTTTATATATATGTTAATGGGTTTTTTTAAATAAGTCAAAGAGGTATACATTTAATCTTGTTCTTAATTAGCTATGTGTTTTTGCATGACATCTTAGGGTTTAATAATTTTCAACTTTATTTTATTTGCCTTCACTAGAGAGAAAAGAATCTTTGATTTATATTCTATATATTTAAAAACCTATGTGACCTCCTACACCATTTTAGTGGTAAGAAATCAAAGGAGATTTAATAATGCATGTGACTTCAATTTGTACATTAATTTCATATGTGGTGGTTTCAACTACTACTTCCTTTGCTACCGATAAATAAATTCATACATTAATGTGACACCCTCTGGCCCCTTTTGTCAAATGTATTAGCAAATCCAATTCATCCACATATTTCTATTATAGCTTGGAAACCCATAGCCATAAGTGTTGCAACATTATTTCTTGTAGGAGGAGTTTGGTTGGGGGTTATGTGGGATTACTAGGGTTAGGTCATCTTATATTACTTAATTACCATGTTTGGTTGTCAAGTAATATAAAATACCGATAATCTTCAAATACCAATAGTGGTTACTATTGGTAATACTTGAGGTAATCCGATTACCTCTATTTTCTTAAGTATTCTAAAATTACCAGTGTTATCTTTTTTTGTTACAATTCTATCTCTTATTAATAAAATTTTAGGACAATAATGCCCTTATTTTTAAATTTATTTACATGAATATGACTTTTACTATTTCCCCCCAATTAATTAACTTTTTGAACAAAATTATCCTTGAATTCAAAACAAATTGTAGCCCACCCAAGCCACCACCCCCACCCACCTGCCGCCGGCAACCACCGTCGTGGCCAGCCGTCATTGCCATCAAAACAGTGCACGAAAGGCCAAAAATGGCCATCGTGCACCAATATGGCCATTTTTGGCTAGATATCTGGCCGAAAATCGCCAAATCTGTCGCGCACGAAGGCCATTTCCTACCAGATCTATGGCCAGAAATGGCCATATGGCGCACAAAGGCCATTTCGCCTTTCTGTTAGCTTAGGTTGCCAGGCGGCTTGCGGTTGGCCGGAGGCATGACTGACAGGCTAGGTTGGTAGGGGTGCTTTGTTGATTTTCCAAACTTTTATTATGGGGTTGTTTTTGCTAAGTTTTTAAATGCAGGGGGTTATAATAATCAATATTAAAAAAATAATATAATAATAATATTTAATTAGAAGATAATTCAATAATTTAAATAACATACTCACCAATTTATTCCTCTCAACCAAACATATTAATATAACATACCTACCAATTAACCAAACACATTTTCCTAAAGATTCTCAATAATCTTCAAAGTAATCTAATTTTTCAGTAATCCAACATTCTCTGAACCAAACACCCCCGTAAAGTAATACTACACCAATAACCATTTCTCACAACCTTGACGTGACAGCTCACAATTGGTCAGTTCGCATTTAATTAGTAGGACTCATGCGGAACCCATGAAGGACCCTCTAGAATCGACCTCCAATCACATATTGCCACGTTAAGGTTGTGAGAGAAAGTTTGTAAGAGAGAGTTGTTGGTATGGTATTATTCTTTCTTGTAACACACATATTGTATTGAATTATTGCTTTCTGGTTTCCAAGCACAACAATAATGATGTTTTGAGTATTTACCATGACAATAATAACAACACTAACATTATTAATTCTGGTGATAATAACGCTTTCATTATTGCATCAAATCCTTAATTTTCCCTTCTAAGTCATTTAATGAATGATATATTTTACCCTTCAAGTCAAAACCCTTTATAAATTCAACACCAACCTAAACCTCCTGGGTTGTTCAATTATTAAAGATTCTTTTTCACATAAGACTTCGATTAAGCAATTAATCCAATGCTTTCAAAGCCACCATTGGTAGTTCAAGTGGTAGGACAAGTATTGAGATGTGTGGTTAAGGCGTACGGTTTCATGTTCAAATCCCCCTAACTTTAATATTTAAGTAAGTGATCATGACAATGGGATGTCATACTAATCACCTATATGATTAGTTGAAATACGTATAAGTTGATATTTTGCCTTACCAAATTGTTAACAGAGAATTTGAATGAGTTTATAAGTTTTGGATTTCTCCATTTACATAAACGTGATTTGGATGAAAGATGCTCGCGTGAAGTTCAAAAGTAAATATAAATTAAACTAAAAATAAACAATATCTACTTAATAGAGAGTGAAAGAATACATCTTTATTCTTCTGCAACATTTATGATCACTTTCCATTGGAGGCCACAATAATTTACTACATGGGGACATTAGCATGGGGCTTAGGGCATCACTTTATGGGCACCACTTTATGAATTCAACTTTGTCCTTTTTCATTTGTAGCATCCAAAGCCTTAATGTACCCATAAAATGGTTCCATACATTTCATGATTTACACTTTCTAAGATGACCCTTCTTTATTTTATGTGTAATACAAAGGTTTTATACTATGTTACCCAATTTTAGATTTGAGAACCAATAATGAAAGAAAAAATATATATAAAATGACCCACCATTGGATTTTGCAAAATTTTTCTCCTCAAACCTTCCAAAACACAATCTCCCAACCAAAGAAGGATTGAGTGAGTGAGCGTGATGGCTTTTGAATTCTCTCTATTGATCCAATAGCTTGTGTGTCCAAAGAATTTTATTAGTGGGTCATGTAATTATTGTATGATAGAATCAAATTTATACCCCCCAACTTCTTTAGTGACTTGTCAACCTTTTGAAATTTGATTTAAGGGGAGCTTTCAACCCTTGTGCTAGTTTGAACTTTGAATATAATAAAATTCTTCGTATTACTTTTTTTTTTTTATAACTAGGGTGTCTATTTCTCGAGGTTCATTGAATACCCTACAAGTGCAATAGGTCAAGTAAGTTACAAATGTGAGTCGAACCAAGACCTCTATAGGTAACCTACCCAGATAACTAAAGTCTTACCATCCGGTTACAACCTAAATGATTAATTCTTTATATTACTTGGATCAAGTTTTGTTATATAGAATATAGACAAGTTTGCAAAGAGTAATTATAATTAATTTTCTTAGAAAGTTTGTGAAATGAGAAATTACATTATTATCCCTATAATTTTAGTCTAGGATACTTGCTCCAAATGCATTTTGGTCATTTGACTTGCCATAACTTTGATTGTTAATTGACATTGGAAGTCATACTGAAATGACAAAATTAACCTTCTAGAAAATAACGAAAAAAATGCATTACATAAACAATGCTAATGTAATTCAAACCATTTCCCTTACGTTATTAAACAAACACATTACACACTATTATTATTCATGTAATGCATTTTTCATTATTTTATAGAAGGGTATTAATGTCATTTCAATAATTCCAAGTCGATTAGCTTTCAACTAAGTCAAATGAGCAAAATACTAGTATTTGAAATAAGCATCCATGACTAACAATAGACTAAACTATAGGGACGAAAATGTAATCCCATTCGAAATTAAAAGCCAGTTGACCACATCCGGTGGTTAGTAGTTGGATAAAAACTTTTGATAGTATTATTCGAAAGGTCCTGAGTTCGAATCATCTTGATTGTTAATAAAGATGACCACTGAAGAATATACCAAATTATTAACTTTAGAGATTAGTGAGGATTAATTAAAATACGTGTAAAACAAGCCGGACAATCCCCGTCACCAAAAGGATAATAAAATAAAATAAAAAAACCCCAATCACCAAAAAAAATAAAAACTAAAACCAGTGTTGTGATAAATCTAAATTTTTCTTTATCTCTATCTCAATTCAACACATTGCATTGTAACAAATCGATAAATCTAATATTTATCTTAATAATTTAAGTAAAAAAAAATTAACCTTTAATTAAAAAAAAAAATTACATGATTTATGGTGTTCATGGGTGGTGGCTTGTCATATTTAATTATTTATTTTGAGTCCGTTAAGGAGTTTGGTAGAGCTCCTCAACTAGAAGTGAAGCTGAGGTTTATTGTGTTTGTGTTAATGTTAATGTAAATGCAGCATCGAGATCTGCGTTTTTCACACTTCGTTGGCTTAACGCAGAAGCTTTCAAACTCCTTTGAATTGAATTGAAAGCTCTGCCGAATCTCCTACAACTCAAGTACTTTCTTCTACTTCTACTTGAGCTTCCTACTTTAATTTAACCTGCTTTTTTTAGTGAGCGTGTAACTCAAGTTTTGCCGTTAAAGCTATAGATTTTGTTACCCCCTTTTCATATGTTCCTGTGTTCCATTTTAACGTTAAGCCATGTCTTGTTGCTGTCTTCTTCAAGCTCCTGCTTCATGACAACACCAATCCCAGGTAGTGTTTCAGACTCTTTCTTGGTTTTTGGTTGTGGGTTTGTTGTTGTTTTGCTTCGTGGAGATTTGGGAAACATGTTTTCAGGTGTTAAAGGGTGGATTTTTAGTATGAATGTGGGTGTGTTTTGAGGAAAGTTTGGTGGGTTTTAGTTGGGTTTTGGATAGGAAAATGTGGGTATCACGACTCTCTGCTTGGTTGCTGAGAAAGTTTTGAGGAAAATGACAGACAATTTATTGTTTTTTAATTAGATTTTAGTATTTACTTTGTTTAACGCTTATTATAATGACAGTCTCTGCTCAATTATGGTTTGAAGAAGCGTTTTCTTCACCGTCTGAGACTAAATTTACTTAAAAGCTTCAGTTTTTCCTAGCGAATTGAATTGATTGATTGCAAGAATTTATACCTAAATAAGAGTCTTTTCTTGAAAGAAGAGTTTTTGACACCAATGCTTTTGTCTCTGGTGATGTTTCATAAGAAAAGTTAGATTTATGCTGTGCTTTTGAAGTAAATTGACATGTATTACAACCATTGGGACAAACTTCAATTTCCCATTTGGCATTTGAGGTTTGAGATCATTACCTTTCTTCTTTTGAATTCTTTCAGCTCTTTTATTATTATAATTATTTTTTCCCATGGAATGTAATGCACATAATCAAAATGGCTCTATTTCTTGCCCTTTGATTAACATCAAGCACTTAATTTTTGTTTAAGGCTTTAGTATTTTCTCAGCAATTGGTTTGCTCTTTTTGACTATGAAATGTTTAATTTGTCATTCTCTTTGCCATTTTGGAACTACTAGCAAGGAATTTCTTAATCAAGTTTCCTCTCTCTTTTTGTTTTCAATTAAAAACTTTGAGATATCACTTGGAAGTTTTCATGGGTATATTTTGGTACATTATTTCTGTTGTTTACTTAATATTCCATGTTATCTAACTCACTTTTGTCAAGGTGAAGAATAATTGAAAGCTAAAAAAAGCATGCTTTTTGGGATTTGGAATTACTTGCTTTAGTGATTTTGCTCTCTCTCTTTTAGAAAAGGATTCTTCTTTTGCTTCTTTCTCTGTAGTGACTCCACTTTAGATAATATTGATTAGCACAAGTACCTTTTTGTAATCCTTCTTGAAATTTTAGATTTATATTCTAATAATATACAAGTTAGGTTAAGTGAGGCAAAGAGGTGCACTAGGAAAGCCACTTTGGTTGAGTTGGAGATATAGTGTATCTTTCAGTGGTTCATTAGACACAATTTCTTTATTTTTTGTAGAATTAAGAAGGTTTCCAATGCTGCTAATTGAAGTCATGAAGTATGCTGCATCTGGCTGTTTCTGATGTTCTTGTATATCTCAATTGGAATATACGGATTACAATGATGTTCTTTCCAACTTCAAAGATGTATATCCTTTTGAACAAGATAATGTGAGAAACAGTCTAAGTGGGGATAGTTTCATCATCTTGCTGATGTCAAACCTGGGTTTTCTGTCTCAATTCCCTTAAAAATCTAGTGCTCTAAGCAGCATTGTTTACCAATTAACTGGCTTTTCATTTTCTACTGGGTTTTGTTTAACGTTTTTAGTGCTTTCTCATCTTAAACGGTCTCTGTTTCAAAAAAAATAATAATAATAATAAATAAATAACTCTTCTTTTCCTGTTAGAAAAGTTTGATTGTATGGTTTCTCCTCATAAATATTAATAGTTAAACAACAAAGTATAAATTTTCTTTCGTTGTGATTCTTTGTTTTTTGGTTGTATGGTTTGCTACTTTACTTGCCCAGTATGAGTACCGGGAAAATGAACAGCACTAATGTTCTGAAACCTTCTGTGTTTTTCCAGGAGAACTTGAAGAATTGGTGAAATTACACTCTTCACGGTAGCAAGCACCTTCATAGAACTTCAATCGACAACACACTATGAAGCTGCACTCATTTTTTGAAGCACTGCCTCTGCTCTTGCTCGTTTTCTCTATTCCCCAAATAATTGCTGATCTGAATTCAGACAAGCAAGCCCTCCTTGAATTTGCTGACAGTGTTCCTCATGGGCGGAAGCTAAATTGGAGCAATTCTACCTCTATTTGTACTTCTTGGGTTGGCATCAGTTGCACCCAGGACAAATCTCATGTGCTTGCTGTCCGCCTCCCTGGTGTTGGTCTGAATGGTCCAATTCCAGAGAACACACTTGGAAAGCTGGACTCACTTATGATCCTCAGCCTCCGATCAAACGGCCTCAGCGGGGATCTTCCATCTGATGTACTCTCCCTTCCATCCCTTCACTACATATATCTTCAAAATAACAACTTCTCAGGAAATATTCCTTCCACCCTTTCCCCCCAGCTTAACTGGATTGATCTCTCCTTCAACTCCATCACAGGCAACATTCCAGCCACAGTTCAAAATTTAACACATCTCATAGGTTTGGACCTCCAAAATAATTCCCTTACAGGAGTCATCCCTAATCTAACTCTTCCAAGGCTTACGAATTTGAATTTGAGCTACAACCACCTAAATGGTTCAGTTCCACCTGCCCTTCAGAAGTTCCCTTCAGCCTCCTTCAAAGGGAATTCCATGTTATGTGGACCACCTCTAAACCAATGCTCCACAATTTCCCCCTCACCTAGTCCATCCCCAGCTTACTTTGTACCTCCACCAACAGGTCCCAAAGAATCAAGAAAGAGCCCAAAGAAGATCCTCAGTACTGGCGCTATAATTGCCATAGTAATTGGGGGTTTAGCTGTTTTGTTCCTTCTAATACTCGTGATGGTAATTTGCTGTTTCAAGAAAAAAGATACTGAAGGTGCTGTGGCCGCAAAAGGGAAAGGTGGAAGGGGTGAAAAGCCCAAGGAAGACTTCGGGAGTGGGGTTCAAGAGGCTGAGAAAAACAAGCTGGTTTTCTTTGAAGGTTCTTCATATAATTTTGATCTGGAGGACTTGCTAAGAGCTTCAGCTGAAGTGCTAGGAAAGGGAAGTTATGGGACAACTTATAAAGCCATCTTGGAGGAGGGAATTACAGTGGTAGTGAAGAGGTTGAAAGAAGTGGTTGTGGCGAAAAGAGAATTTGAACAACAAATGGAAATTGTAGGGAGGATAGGTCAACACCCTAATGTCGTGCCTATCCGTGCTTATTACTTTTCTAAGGATGAGAAACTCCTTGTTTATGACTTCATAGCCGGTGGGAGCTTTTCCGCATTATTGCATGGTATGAGCTATCCAATCATCTCATTCTCTTGCTTTCAATTCAAATTTTTACATAAAGCTATGTTTCAGTATGTTTTCGTATAATGATTGAATGCAGAACATAAAAAAATTAAGCTGCACAGACTGCACTTTACTTTCTTAGAATACCAGCGGAGTTATCAAGCTTGAGATTAGTTATTTGAAGACATTTTAAGGTCTTATTATGGCAATAATGGTTCGAAAGGCAGAACGTAAAGTGCTTTTGCTTCTCTGTATAAATATGTATGATGATATATGATTCCTCTTCTTTGTATTAATTCTCAACTTCTGATATGATTACAGGAAACAGGGGAACTGGACGAACTCCACTAGACTGGGAATCAAGATTAAAGATTTCGCTTGGAACTGCAAAGGGCATTGCCCATATTCATTCTGCAGCTGGGGGGAAATTAATCCATGGGAACATCAAGTCATCTAATGTCCTTCTCACCCAAGACTCTACCGGATGCATCTCTGATTTTGGCTTAACTCCTCTAATGAGTTACCCAACAGTCCCCACGAGAAGTGCAGGCTACCGTGCTCCCGAGGTGATTGAAACAAAAAAGTGTACCCAAAAATCTGATGTCTACAGTTTTGGTGTCCTTCTCCTGGAGATGTTAACTGGGAAAGCACCAATCCAAGCATCAGGACACGAAGATGTGGTTGACCTTCCGAGGTGGGTTCAGTCTGTTGTTCGAGAAGAATGGACCTCTGAGGTGTTTGATGTAGAGCTAATGAGATACCAGAATATCGAAGAAGAGATGGTGCAGATGCTTCAGATAGCAATGTCATGTGTAGCAAGGGTGCCAGACATGAGACCTACGATGGACGAAGTTATAAGGATGATTGAGGAAATTCAGCCATCTGATTTAGAGAACCGGCCATCATCAGAGGACAAGTCCAAGGGTTCAAACACACAAACCCCTTAAGCAATCCAAGCAATGCTGTTCTTATTCAGTTCATAGCTCTGCTTGTTCCATTTCAAGGAATGAAGATCTATTGCCTAAATTGCTTGCTTTTCCAACGGTAAACTGTGTGATTCTTTTAGGATTTTAGTGTCAAAGAATTTCACCAACTATCATTTTTTCCTCCTCTTTTACTATCATTATAGCTAAGTTATTTCTAAATAAATCACACTTTATTACTTGTATATCCATGTCTGTACTTGGTAGAAGAATAATAGTGTTCTCAACATCTTCTCGCACAAATGGCTCCAAACTTTGCTTACATTTTATGAACATCTAATCAGTAAAAGATTCTGCAATCACAACCAAGGTTTTAAAACCCGGCCTGTTCAATCGGGCCTCAGGTTTCACCAGGCCAAGTTACAAAATTTAATTATTCTCGAAATCTCTAACAGCTAGAGGCCAAGTGTCGGGGTTAGTGGGTTTTTGTAGTGTAGAGGCTGATTGTTTAAGGGGTGGTATCAAAGTGAATTTTGGATGTGTGGAATCAGCTGTAACTTGGCCAAAAAAATCAATCCAATCAACAGAATGCGCAAATCACAGCTAGGGAATGGGGGGTTACCAAGTGTCAGGTTTAGAGAGGCTTTCTAGAGTGGAGACCAATGGTTCAAGTGGTGGTATTGGATTGAACTTTGGCCGGAAAAATCAAAGCTCTAACCATCGCAAGGGTGTGTTTGCTAGTTGTCAAACCTGCAGGGACTGATTTAAAAGGGGATATTTGCAAGATTTCAAACTTTCTGGATCTCCGAAGACCACCAATTTAACCAGTCCAACCGGTCCCAGGACCCTTTTGGCCGGGTGACACCCCTGCTCAGGTTTCAAAACCTTGATTACAACCAAAATGCAAACAATGTCAAACTAACTCTAGCACATACAAATATTAACTTGAACCAAAAAAAATGTCCCACTTGGTATGAATTGTATTTAACGTCGTATCAGAGTAGCTCTCAATAGCTTACATTCTTCCAGTATAAAACAATGTAAATGGCCCAATCTAGGCCCACTTTAATTTCTAAATCTAAATGTATATTACCCTTGTATACAAAAATGAAGGATTATAATAAAACTAGGTTAAGACCCCACGTTTGAAGAGTTTTCGACCAGGTCAGCACCAACTAACATATTTAGCAACGAATGAAATTAATCGGAAAGGAGCTCCGACAAGAGGAGCGTCTGACAGCGGCACAGCAGTTTTTTCATCCATCTCACCAGCCTGTGACTCCAGATCCTGGACTTCATTATCATCCAATGGAATTTGGACTATTTCTCCAGAGTCATCGGCTTCTGAAGGGTTTGGAACAAAAGCAAGTGGCTCTGCATGCACATTATTAACTGTCTTTCTCTCATCTTTAACTTCTACTATTTCCGGAGACTCCAGGTTATGGCTCAACATCGGCATATTTACACTGGATTCAGAAATGGGTTCAGCATTAATGATGGTCTTAGCCGATCGATCACTTCCAATGCCAGAAGATAGCCCAGCTTGTTGAGTTTGTCGATCAAGTTTAACAGACAACTCATTCACCTAAGAAATAACATGATCAGAGAATAAAATAATAGGGGGGAAAAGATCAGTTTAAACAAGATCCCAGAAATCATTGTACGAGAAAACAAGTGGATGCATTTAAAACAAAAATAAAAAATATCAGATAAAATAATAATCCCAGCTGAAACACATCAGAGGAAAACAAGAAGCCAATAACTACATATCGGTTTATCAAATCCATACGAATATTCATGATATAATCTGACAGTATTAACTATTTGCCTGCATAAAACACTACAAAATAATTTCCAGACACTCCAAGTCAATTCAGAAGACATATAAACCAGCAAAATAACAATCTAGGAGAAAGCCTTTTAAATACCTTCTCAACAAGCTCTACATTTTCTGAGATCAATTTATCAACCAATCGACATGCGGCTTCAATCTGAGTGTTGAAGTCCTCTTCAGAAGTCTGCTAAATTACAGAAAGCCATTATCAATTTCTCCAATAATTTCAGAACATTCTCTTTAATTGCTAAAAAAAGATCATACGAAGAATAGATTTTGCCACCAAAAACATAAGACAAATTATAATCTAAACAATTCAACTGCAATCCCTAAACCACAAGATATCCAAAATTCCTAACTATGCCTAAAGTCTAGCAAACATCTATTTATTTCTGGATGTTCATATAACAAACCTTCTTAATTTCATCGGATGAGCGAGCAGAGGAAACAGTATTCTCAAGGTTTTGAAGCTGTAACTGCAGACTAGACACATTTTCATTCAGTTGTTGGTTTTCTTTTATGAGAGAATTCCTACATTCTTCCAACACCACCACCTGCCAGGCTTTGTTTTAATCTCCATATCAGAACAAATAGAGAATTATGCAGCAGAATCATCTTATCCAGAGCGATCATCATGCAATTTACCATGCTCTTAACATAAGAAAACCAAAGGACAAAATTAAACATGAATATCCGATGTACCTGCATCTTTAGTTGTGTGATATCATCATTCAGGCTAGTAATTGTATCTTTGGATATGTTCTGCAGAAACACTATTCAAAATTAGATGCACAAATACATTTACATTTGAGTTCTTGTAACTGCAAATAATAAAGATCCAATAGTGCATCAACAAAGCAGACACCAATAAAACAAACCCCTACCCTCAACAATTCAACTCAACTTAACTTAGACTATCAACCAATTTGCCCTATAGAGATCCATGTAATGCTAAGGACTCCCTTATTCCTGCTTTCACATATATCAGAAGTTGCATAAATGCAAAAGAGTTCATAACAGTCTCCTAGCTGAACACATTTCCATTCAAACAACAAAATGATCACATTAAGATAGGGTGATTGGTTGATTTAAAATTGCTTATAAAACTGTTATACCGATTAGAATTTATCAACATTATGATGATGTGAATAACATCTTTATCTGAGCCCATCAATTAGCAAACAATTTGCAGAAAAGAAAAAAATTGGGGAAAAATAACACAACAAAACAACAGAAAAGTCACTACCTTCATTTGGATCCAAGAATCTTTGTCTCTCTGCAGAAGTTCTATTTTTTCCTCCAAGCTTGCCTGTGGAAATATTTTACAATCTATTTTCATGCAGGAAACGAAAATTTTGAGGAACATAGTATACATGAATAGAAAAGCAGACACCAAAAAAGAAAAAAAGCAATCCTCAATCCTCATTAAGGGAAGCGAAGTAAGCTCTTTTCTATGGGTCTTCTTTAAAGTCTAAGTAAGAAACTTTACCCCCTTGAAATTCAGGGCAGCATTTTCATCCGCTAACTGTCTGATTTTCCCCTCAAAGTCAGCCTGCATGTATGACCGTTAGCAGTTTACCAATTCAAAGTCAACAATGACAATCAAAATCTCAACCTATCATACAAATATAAATGCGAATATTATCTTTTCACCCAGACGTTCTTAAACAATAACTATTTAAAGTTTTTTAAAAGAAATTACAATCTACAATGCAACACAACAGCCAGCACAGATTACCTCTTTTTGAAGCCAGATACTTTTTTCACTCTGTAAGTTTACAATACTCATCTCTAGACTACCCTGTAAAGCATCTAGTTAGATAGGCCAGTCCGATAAGATAGATATAAGAAAAATGGAAACCACACATAAGGCAGAATGCAGAACAAACAATGAACTAATTAAAGGTTCTTAAAGCGTTTCCTTTCGTTTCTGATAATTAGATTCAACTTTACATTACCTCTTTTTGCATGTGTAAATTCTTTTCATTTCGTAATTGTTTGATTGTCTGTTCTAATGCATCCTGTAAGAACAAAGTGAACAATTATGGATTCATCAAAACAAAAACGGGAAAGTTGATGGAACAGTAGAATATCTCTCCCCAATCAAAGTAAAAACAATTTTTTACCTCTTTATGAATGTGTAGGTCATTTTCCCTTTGTAACTGTTTTATCTTTTCTTCTAAGGTAGTCTGTAAAAGAACAATGAGTAACTCAGTGCTTCACAATGAATATTAGAACAAAACATAGTATATAGACAAGAAAGGGAAATGAAGTAACTTTCTAAATAAGTTCCACAACTAGAATAAACTTATATTACCACTTTTTCCATGTATGAATCACTTTCTTTGCGTAATTGTTTGACTGTCTCTTGTAAGGTAGCCTGTCAAAACACAGTAAGTGACCATGTGCTTCACAATAAAAATAAAAATCAAATCAAAGACAAGTGAATTTAAAAACAATGAGAAAAAAGTATCTGCCCACACACTCACCCGCAGACTCAACTTCAAAATCACGTCATTAAAAATAAATTGCTAAATGAAAGGCTACCTACTACCACAAATAGAATAACTTCTTGCCTATTTCAGCATTTGGGTTCAGTTTAAATTACCTCTTTCTGTAAATAAGAGTCTTTTTCATTTTGCAGTTGTTTGACTATCTCTTCTAACATGACCTGTAAAAACATCAATATTCACTTCTGAGCTTCACAAAATGAGTGGGAAAAAAAAAGAGGTAGAAGAAGAAGCAGCTAAGAGTTCACAAATCCCCTCTCACCTTTCTTTGCAGCAGCTTTTGTTTCTCAGCTTCCGCTAAAATGGCCTGTATAACAAATTTTTCAAAAAAGTTGTGTCCAATTTAGCAGAACACCCAAAAAAAAAGGTAGCAGAACACATAGGAATCTCTAAAAATCCTTATAGAGTTCTTACAAAAGAAATGAACCGTATAAACTATTTCATTCTCCTTTAATATTAATCAGTACTTACATTACAACCTGAACACACCACGCAAAGCAGATTACACAAAACTTATCATGTAGGCCCATTCATCAACCCTAATTCATAAATCCATACAACATAATAAAAATAATTGGTGTAACTCCAAATTGATTAAAGCCAAACTTACGCCTTCAGTACCATTGGAATGGTGATGGTGTCTACTCAGATCCACACCACCATTTTGAAGCTCGGCCGTCTCCAAAACTTCGCTATGATTATTATCCTCATTGCTCACGTGATTCTCATCAGCACCACGCGCAATGTCCATCCGCCTGTTTCGTCTGTTTGTTCTTCTTCTTCTTGTTTCTCTTCTTCTTCTTCTCGTCCTCCATTTTGTTCTGCTCAAATCAAAATTCCAATCTGAAAATCCAAAAACTACTCGTTTAATCAAACTATTTCAAACATGAACATATAACTCGATCTAAATCAGCAAAAATGAAACCCTAACCCTAGAAATTCGTAAAAAATGCATGACACAAATTAAGATTGAGATGAGCGTGGATTAATGGATTAGAAATCGAATTATGAACCAGTAGAAGATGATTCAGTGAGATTACGCTTTGAAAATTTGTCCTTAGTGATTGTTTCGTGCATTAATTAACTAACCTTTGTGAATAAATGGTATATATATATATATATATATATATATATATATAAATTATAAAAGAAAAAAAAAATTGGAATGTTATGTTTGAGTGTGATGGTTCGTATTTTTGGCTCGATTAAGGCGTGATCTACTGATCTTTCGTCTCGTGAGAAGCCACTTGGCAAGCTTTCAATGGCTCATATGCCAAGGCACATGGACATCGCGTGTTACCGTTTTGAAGCGTTCAAATAATATAACATTTTATAATAAGGGTATATTATATATTAATGAAAAGAAATATCACTTTAAAGATTATTGAGAATATTTAGAAAATATGTTTGGTTAATTTGAATAAATTAATAAATAATATGTTTGATTGGGAAGATAAATGGATCAGTATATTATATAGATTACTAAATTGTAATTTTTAAATATTAATATAATAGTATTTTTTAATTATTATTTTTTGAATCATTTTTTAACCTCCTACATTTGAAATTTTGCTAAAACACTCCAGTCATATAAAACTTTAATTTATAGCAAAATCACCCCACCCACCCCAAGCCACTACCGACAGCCAACCACCACCGTCGACAGTCAATGGAATGGTGCACGACTAGTCGTATATGGTCGACCGTGTATCGACAAAGCCGAAAAGGGTCATGGATCACAAATATTTCATGATCGAAAAACAACTAGATCTATAGCCATTTCACAGCCATAGAAACACAAGATTTGGCCGTTTCCAACCATGGATATGTGATTCCATGGCTGGAAAATGACTTATTGGCACACGACTAGCTAGATCCCATTGGTCGTGCACCATTACGACAACTAATGCCGATGGCCGACGGTGGTCTTGGGTGGCTGGGGTATTTTGTTAACTTTTAAAAATTTTGGTGGCTTGGGTATTTTAGCTCATTTCTCAAATGTTGGGGGGTTGAGTAATTGTTATTTGGTTGACATTTGAGGGCAATTGTGTCCGAAATGATTTTTAATTAAGGGCAAAATAGGTAGAAAAAACAGATTACCTCGGTAATGTTTTAATAACACTCCTTAGCAAGGTAATAAGATTACCCTCTACATTACCAAAAGTAAACACTATTTACAATAAAAGATTACCGTAATATTTTATTACTTGCAAATCAAACAAATGAATTTTGCAAAATAAACGAAGATTACTCCCGTTATCTTATTTACCTCTGATCCAAACGGTCCCTTTGAGAAAAAAAGTTTTAACTTATTAACATTTGTTAATGCAATGTTTTAATAACCAACCCGGGTGAAACCTGGCAAAGTTTGGTTTGATTAGCCGATCAATCGGGTGACAAAACTTTTAAAATTTAGCAAATATACCATTGAAAATTACAGTTAAGTCTTTCTAAGTTTGAAATTTAATAAATACACCCCAAATACAAATCAGCCAACGATTGGTTAGTGGCGGCGTGACACCCCAAATGCAATCACAATCGTCCATTGATCCCATTTCCCATAAAATCCATTCAAGATCTAGCCGAAATCGAACAATCTCATCGACGCCAGCGTCGGCAATCCAGGCAAGATCTCACCGACGTCAACGTCGACAACCCTCCCCATTACCCTGAAATACTCCCCTCTTCCTCTCGACCAAAACCCACCTCACCCCACCCCCATTAGCCTCGCCAATCGCCGGTTGTTGTCGCTGCCAGTTTTTTCGATTTACGATCGATTCACCCACCGGAAATCAATTATATCGCCACCATTGTACTCATCGACACTTTCTCTTCAAAAGCCTTAGTATCCTAACCTTCAATGTTCGCCGATTATTATCCCAAATTCTAGGGTTTTTGGTGAATAGGAAAAATGTTAACCCAACCCGATGAAGCTCTTAGGTCCTAGTTAAACCGATCGAGTCGAGCAGGGTTTTCAATCAGTGTGTTAATGTTTAAAATTTTTTGAAATAAAATAAATTTATTATTAAATTTTAGATGTTAAAATAAATATCATAATGATAATTTCATAAATTATTTATTAGTAAATTTTAATAGTTTATCAAAGATTTATTGATAATAAATAATCAAATATTTGAACCATCCCTGGGTGATCGTGGTGCACAGACTGCAGACTCTTAACCGATTACTCAAGGTATTAAGTTCAATTCCCCTTTATTGTTAACTTCAAGCCCTAGGGAACTCAACTGCTAATAGGGGTAGGGGTGTTCATAGCCAGTTAACCGGTTTGGTTAACCGCTTTTTTGAACCAAACCGGTTTTTCGATTCAAGAATTTTCCTGAACCGAAACCAAACCAGTTAACTGGTTTTGAACTGGTTTTCCTTTTAATTATTTTTTATTTTGTTTTCAACTTTCATATGAATATGTTCCCCACCTTACTTGGTTTGAATCTCACACTAAATTTTAAAATTTGTGTTTGTGTGTAAAACAAAAAAGGAGAAATGCATAAAGGGTGAAGAGTAAAGAGAAATAGATTTGAGGATTTAGAGTTTTTTAATTTTAAAATTTAGAGTTTTTTAATTTTAAAAGTGAAAATTGGTTCCAATTAACTGGTTTTATAAATTCTTTAAACCAGTAACCGAACTGGAAATTCGGTTTATGCATTTCCTTGAATTGAAACTAAACTGGTTTTTTGGTTATCAGAAAAATCGGTTCAATTCAGTTTTTATATTTTTTTGAACATCCTTAAATAGGGGTGGTTATTGGAGGGTAGACCCCAAAAAACTCGATTACTAATAAGAGTGACTATTAAAAAATTTATTTGATTGTTAATTTCAAGGTCTCAGAGAATTTAGCCGTATTTGATCTCGGTTGTTAATAAAAATGGCTATAGGAGAGTTTATCTCGTAGTTAATTTCAAAGCCCTAAAAGAGTTGATCCACTAATCAATGTAAAATCGTACGGTTTGTTTGACTAATTTAAATTCAAAAATATAATTTTTTATACATATTTCTGTTTTATAGAACTTCAATTATTTTGCAGTAATTAATATATAAATCCAACAATAATTAATGGGTTAAGATAGTCAAAACCCTAGTAATTTTTTAATTCAAATTTCAAGGCACGAAATTTAAAAATAATAAAAATAAATTAAATGGATAAAAAAACAAATCTGGGCATGCAAATATCTATATAAAGGGCTGCAAAATACAAAATTAATTTCTCTCTCTCTGCGACTTTATTGCCTTGTTCTTGAAGAAGAAAAGAAAGGGCTGTAGAGGAGAGAGGCGGGGGCGGCCGTTTCGAATCGGATTCGGATCTACCTCGAAGCCGTTACCGTTTCTCACCGCTATTCCCGTCGATCGCCTCCTCCATCGCGAAAAACACAAGGTTGATTTTTATTCATCATCTAATTTTTAAAATTATGCCGTTATTTTATTTGCGAAGCATTCGATTTTTTTTATTCAGCAGTATCGTGCATTTTGTGAACATCTTTGCAGGTTTTAGGTTCTAGCTTTGTTGAAGCGTCATGGCTTCAAAGCGTATCTTGAAGGAACTCAAGGATTTGCAGAAGGATCCTCCTACCTCTTGCAGCGCAGGTATAATTTCTAACTTAACCCAATTTGACCTAATCTAGACTGCGTGTTTGTGTTTCTTTGTTGAATTGAATCAAAATTCCAATCAGAACTCAAACACCTGGATGTTTTGGTCAACAAATCCTGGAATCCGTTGTGTTGTAAGAAAAAAAAAGAATTGGGGAATAAGAATAAATCTTTTTTTATTGAACGTGTTCGCTCATTTTGACGATTTTATCATATTATCCCGATTTTATCATAGTAATTTCTATTCTACCTTCCCGGAGTTCATTCTCCAGAGAACTCCATTTAAAAGATTCTGGAAGATTCCTTCCAACCTCCTTGTTTTATGATCTCATTGGAAATCATATAAACACAATTACTATCTGATATAGCTATTTGTGCAAGTATTTTAGGATTAAGAAGCAACTGTCCTTTATACAGATTGTGTATTAATCTACTATAAATATAGGATACTTGATTTCGCCGAATTACTGCATTTATTCGAGTGATCCACAAACGACGAAAATCTCTTTTTTTCCTATCTCTATCATGATAAGCCGAAGCCAAAGCTCTTATTTTCTCTTGCGTAATTGTTCGAGTAAGTCTTGAATGAGCCCCGTGAAAGTTTGAGGCAAATAAACGAAGTTTTGTTCTACGTCTCCGAGCTATATATCCTTGTCTAATTCTGGTCATTGAATAAATGAAACTTTGATGAATAACTAATTGATTTCCTTTCTTTCAATTATTCATTTTCCCTTTCCTAGTCTATTAATAACAAAATGGATTCTTCCAATTTATAAGATGAAAATTCCAATGGCTTTTGCTACTATAACCTTCCTGACCACACTTTTTTCCTTTTTTCTAGGCACATTGGAAATAAAATAAAGTAGTAAATAGAAATATATAAAGAAATTGTGGGTTCCATGTCTCTATGGTTACTTCTTAAACGGTGAGGTCTTTTCTATACACTGGAGCCTTTTCCCACATTTAATCAATCCTATTGTATTGGTAACTTGTACTGTTATCACTCTTTGGCTCTGCCCATGAATTTTTCCAATAATAGGTCTTTCCTAACGAGATATACCTTATACAGTAACGGTATTTAATTATGAAGTTTGGTTGGGTAGCTGACCCTGTTAGTCCGTTCTTGCAATAGTTGAAACATAATCTTTCCGCTTTTTAAATAGGTTTTCGCCCCGCTTAATGGATAACTATTTGTTACCAATGGGGAATTCTTTCTCATCTTAAATTGCAAATTGAAGTGATTGAATTTTCACCAATGGAAACCATAAATTTCATACACAATAGAAAGATATGATAGATCTATCCTTTTTAGTTTTAGATCGTGAATAGAGTTCTTCCATTCTATCCGATTCAATGGTACTGATCATTGATATTGGAAAAATTGTTTTCTTTCTTTTGTTTTGTCTCAACCCATGATTTAAATGAGTTGCACATACACCCTCATACATGTTCCTCGGCGTTGAGGGCATCCCCCCAAGAGCAAGGGACTTTGTGACGTTTCTGATTGGCTGTCTTGGGTTTCTAATAAGTTATTTAATAGTTGGCATGCTGAATTATACATTAGGGGTTGGTTTAGATCGATCCTATCCGGACGATTATGAATTCTTTCTATATAATAGATTATATAGAATATTAAACCCTTAAGAAGAAGTAAGAAGATAAAATCGGAAATCATGTATTTGCGTGAAATCGCAGCTATTTTTTATACAACCGTTGCAAGATCAACAATTCCATGAGCTTGGGCTTTTGTTGTTGACATAAAATCATCCCTTTCCATGTCTTCGGATACAACCCATAAGGGCTTGCCTGTTCTTTGTACATAAACCCTTGTAAGGGTTTCGCTGATTCGTAGTTCTTCAACTTCCAGGATAAATTTGCCTGTTTGTGCCTCATAAAAAGCGGCAATAGGTTGATGGATCATTACCCTGATTATATAGATAAGATAACATAATAAAACGATATAGATAATATAACATAATAAAAGATTCCTATAGCTCAACGATCCGTGGAGGGGAAGAGAGAAAGAATAAGAAAAAGATAGAATTGAACAACCGTAGGGGCATTTTTGTGCATTGCATACGGCTCTCCAATGGACTTCACTTTTTTACCTTTCATCGAAGAAAGAGAAAATATGGGGTCTCTTATACCCCGATTGGTAAATGATCCAATTACCACCCTTCTTTTTTTTGGAGGAGTTCAAAAATACTATGATGGCCCTGTTAATTAATGTTGTTAGAAGATATTTTGATTGCTTGTCAACATATTTTAACCTTCTAAAGAATATCATGAGTAATGTAGTCTCGTTTGTTGTTATTTGCTTTCGTGGCATTTAATATATTGATGGAGTGTGGTTGTGTTTTATGTTTTTCTCTGTTGAACTGTTAATTAATGTTCTTGGAAAATATTTTGATTGCTTATCAACATTTTTCCATGCTAATTTATTTGGCTTTTAATAACCTTCTAAAGAATATAATGAGATATGTAATCTCGTTTGTTGTTATTTGTTTTCGGGACATTTAACATATTGATAGAGTGTGGTTGTGTATTATGTGTTTCTGTATCTAGCTTGATGAATTAAATATGCCGTAGTTGAATGTTTTAGCTCATGGTTTGATCAGATGAATAAGCTATGTCTTCCAAATATCTAATGTAATAATTGTGCTATGAATGGTTAATTTATGGTAGGTCCTGTTGCTGAAGACATGTTCCATTGGCAAGCGACAATTATGGGGCCACCTGATAGCCCATATGCGGGAGGTGTATTTTTGGTTACCATTCATTTTCCTCCAGATTATCCTTTCAAGCCCCCGAAGGTAATTTTTTATGTGTGCAGATACGTTTTTTATTATATTAGTTATAATAAAGCTTAGTATTGTATAGATTATTTTTTTTAACCTTAACAATGTCTTGTATCATTTTGTTGTTTAGGTTGCTTTTAGGACTAAGGTGTTTCATCCAAACATCAACAGCAATGGAAGCATTTGCCTCGATATCCTTAAGGAACAGTGGAGTCCAGCTCTTACAATTTCAAAGGTTTGACGTTTAAATCTTTTAATTTATGTATTATGATGCTATGTGTTTATGATCATATTATTTTTGCATTTGCATTTAACTATGCCACATGGACACCTAAGCAGAAATTTGTGAGGATCTGATACCGGCAGAAATGTTTGAGATGATTGTCAACCTTGTGTTGGCTAACTCTTTTGTTTTTGTAAGAAAGCCATTTTTGGATTGTTGGAGACCACACAAGAAATGTAATACTGGCCATGGCCTTACTTAGACAAATAACATGTAATGTAGCTGTGGATCCATGAATAACTTGAATTTCGTAAGTGAACTAGTATGTTTAATTGTTATTTGAGGATCTTTTCTTGTCCAGTTGTCTTTTGCCACCTATGCAACACTAATGGCTATTCACCTCAGACCCTCTCTGCTCAGAAACTCCTAAACTATAAACCTGAAAAATCATCCATTTGGATAGTGGAAAGAAAGAGGGAAAGGAAATACTGTCTTGCATTGCTTCTCTTGTATCTCTCATTTCACTCCCATTCATATATTTATATTTGGTCTCGTGTAAGAGAAAAAAAAGGTGGCCTACTCATTTTGATTTTGCAAAGAATGATGGAAAGGTGAAGAAAGTGTCTTTCTCCATCTTATAAGCATTAAGAGGAGAGTGAGAAAGAGATTAAAAGAGTGTTTTAGCATTTCTCTTGTTATAATTATACGTTTATGCTATGAGTGATAGTCTTCATTCAGCATTCCTAACCTATGCTTCTGGTTAACATTAGAACTATTTAGTACTGCTGAGTTGTATGCTAAATGTGACATCTGTGGCTGATATTGGGATTGGATGGGGGCAGATTGAAGGGAAATCTTTGCTGTTCACCTAATGAAATCTGTTTAAACTTCGTTGATTTTATGGCAAGATAGTAATTGCTTGTTGGATTACCTAACTATAATCTGAATAAATCTGTATCAGGTCCTGCTCTCTATCTGCTCATTGCTTACTGACCCAAATCCTGATGATCCTCTTGTACCCGAGATTGCCCACATGTATAAGTCAGACAAGGCAAAATATGAAGCCACTGCACGCAGCTGGACTCAGAAGTATGCCATGGGATGACAGTTGTAGGATATTGCAAAACTGGAACCATAATTTGTGGAGTATGTTTGGTTTGTTATGCTTTGTTTTTCCAGTGGTTGTAGAAGGATTGGGGTATGTTTGGTGGTGTTTGATACAAAGAAACTATATATTGGGTTCCGCGGGAAGTTGTTAAGGCTAAGATGTTTTTATGTTTATGTATCCATTCCAGTTTCTTGCTTGAAGCTCCTTTCATGCTCCTATCGCTGAATTAGTGTTATAAACAGACCAAAACTAGATGGTAATGACTATCAGTTGCACACATCCAGGATTCAAGATTTAGAAAGAAGTAATTCACCATAAAGCCTCTAAATCTAGTTTCTACTTTGGGATTTAAACTATTAACAAATTGTATTTACTGTCTTGATTTTTGTCTATGCCTTTAATGTTATTGCCTATTGGTACAAGTTTTTTGTACAATTAATTTTATAGATGGAATTAATTATATAAGGTGGACATATCCAATACGCTTATTTTGAAAAGAGTTATGCTACGATAATAACCTTATTCCTACAAACCTTTCTTACAATCTTGATGTAGCACTTGACCTAATATTACCATAGTTGTTTCATCACACCCAAGATGCAACATGATTTTGACTAAACAAAAAAAAGTGATCGTTCTTTTATAGAGATTAGTCGTTCTTTATAAAAGAATGACGTTGTTTTCAAGAAGAAAGAATATAGTTGTTCCCTCAAGAACAATGTTCTTCTTTAAAAGAACAATCATTCTTTATAAAGAAATTGTTGTTTTTTTCATAAGAGATATGTTCCTTACGAAGGAACGGTCGTTCCTTTATAGGGGACGACCATTCATTCTTTTAAAGGAACGATTATTTGTTTTTCGTAATGTCTTAGATGTGGTAAGAGTTGAACGTGATGGTACTAATCTATTGATACATTAGGGTTATATAAGAGATTTATGAAAATAGGTTATTCGCGTAGCATTAGTCAGAAGTAGAAGGGAAAGTTTGGTGGATTGCCAAAGTTCCTATCAAGTCCAGAGTCCAGCATTGACACATGCGGTTGTGGGATTGATGTCCTAACTCAAACTAGAAATCCTAGCGTTGTTTAACAAGACAAGACAACCAATGCCATTACCAACTTCTCTGGCTTTCACTTTTACAGCCTGGCTTTCTCATTCTAGAATCTCCAACTACTAAATCCCTTTAATTAATTATAATCTTTTATATAAGGAGGAAATTCAAATCTGCCCAGTACCCATCTCTTTATTAAGTTTTAGCTTTGAAGATAAATTTGGAATATATTTTATTTTATGTAAATATGGTTACTCATAATATGTAATATAATTCCAACTTATCCTAATGTTATCTCTTGGTCCTTTTTCTATTAGCATGGGTGGAAACATTCTAACCAACACTCCAAACTTTATGAATATTAAGTATAGTTAATTAAATTGAACTCTAAAACCCCTGAATAGAGATTCTGTCATTTAAATGTAACGACACAAATGGTAGAAATGATATTTAAATTAAACGTTTATCGGTTTAGGTCAAACAGTTACGTAGCCACATAGAGAGTTGTACCCACTCAACTTTTTAAAAATTTAAAAAAAATATTAATATTTTATGAATTATATAATATTAACCTAATTTAATTTCATATTGACCTCATGAATTATTAATTAATTGTTTTTTAACTTTTCCCTCTTCTTCATTTCCTCTCATTTTTTCTCATATTATATTCTTCCTTTGGTTAAATACTCAAGAAAGGTCACTTCTTTGGATTACAAAGTAAGATGATACTCTTTTTTTTTTTTTACTTAAACTTCTTTTTTTTTTTGGCTTTCTTAATTGATGAAAGATCGCGAGTTATGAGTTTTTACTGAGTTTAATAAATGAGTTTGAAATCAGAAAATTAAATTACTAGATTTTAATGTGAGTTTTGATTTAATCTTGTTTATGTTGAGATATAAGTTAATTAGTTGTTATTTTAAGTTGAGTTTGATAAATTTTAGCTAGTTACTGAGTTAGCTTTGAATGATTTAAAGAATTAATGAAACCCCAAGTTATAAAGATTTTGGAATTATGCAATATTTTCAGAATATAAAAAAACGTCGAAGACAATTGTAGAATTGATAATTTGATATGTATAACTTTTAAAAGTACATTTTTTATGTTCATTACTTTAGTATATATTTTATTATAAATTTATCAATTTTGATGTTTTGAACCCACTAACTCAGAATCCTGATTACATCCCAGAGGTCCAATCATATAACGTAGTATCAAAATGATAAACCCACATTAAATATATTTATAATAACTTTTTCATGAAATGGAGTCCAGCCTACAATACCACCATCTCCATACATCTCATATCCCAAAGGGCATTACCGTAATTTCCATCACAATCCCCACGTTTTAAACTTAAATAGAACCGTCCAATACTCCGACCTTAGTATTCCAGCAAATTAGATTCCGTTACGTACAAAACGGCTGTTTTTGACTCGCTGTTTGTTTATTAACCGTATGAAACACGTTTAATTTGACGAAAACACCCCCGTCACACCACCCCACTCGGCAAAAGCCTAAGCTTCTTCGAGGGCATTTCCGGAACATCGTGGGTTCTCTTATGACAAGAAAGGAAAGTGAATGGTGCTAACTGTTGAATACGACATAATATCTGAGAAATCAGGTGGTTATTTATTTAAAAATATAAATATATTATATAAATTACACTCTCCCCCCCCTGACCCCCTCCCCTCCCAGTTCTATCCACACACAATCAAATCGATGTTTATACTGTCGTTTGGTAACTCTGATTAATCATTATTGTTATTCCTCTAATCGTCGTTTTGTTTTCGCTAATTTCGTCAATTTATCCTTTTGATTTTGTTTCGGTTTGCTCAACGTCGTTGTTAGGGTTTTGATCCGATTCTGATACCGATTACGATTCGCTATTCCAACTCTCGCTCTCGCTCTATTTGCTGAGTTATATATTAAGCGGCAATACTGCTTTAATCTTCAGGTGATAATTTCGGTTCTGGTTGAACGTTCGTTGTGTTTCTGTTTTGTTTATTTCGTGATTATAGATGCTTCTATTGCCGTTGTTCACATTTTTGTTTATCTGTTATTACTTTTGAATGTTTGTTATTGTTAAGATAGAGTTAATCTGCTGAGTAAGCAGCTTAGATTCGCTTTTAACAGAAAGAAAACCATTATTTGTGGTCAACGAAGCTGAAATTTTGATGGGTTTATTTTTTATAATTTTTTTTTTTATTGTTGTATTTTTATTAAGTAATCTGAACCTCGCATGTGGGTATTGTTAGATGTAATGGATTATATTATTAAACAGTATTTAAAGTTGTGTTGTTATTGATGTCTTTTGACGAATAGTGGTTCTAACTTATGATTTACTTAAATGAGACCTAAACTTTGAATCATGAATGAACAGTTGAAGGATTTTAGTGCTTTAAGTGTTGTTTTGGTCTTTATCTGGGATTTAGTCAAATTGATGGTTTTCAATTTTCAGGGTCTGGCGTGTTACTGCAGTTAGGATATACGAATTTGCTTTATAAGCATCAATATGGGACATTGCTTGACTAAGGTGAGTGTTATGTTCTGGTGTTTGTTGAACTTTTCATAGAAGGAAAAATAGTTGTTTTGATTTCTGCCTTTTCAAGCATTCCTGATTTTTGTTCTGGCTTGGCCTTTAAAGAATGGATACAACCTTAAAACATGATATCGTACGATTTGTGGGTTTTTGATTATGACTTTTATTAATGTCCATGGTGCTTGTAGAATCGACAAGACAAAGACGAGTCTGATCATCATGTTGATTTTGCTGGTGCAAATGTGACTGTCATTACTACCAAAGAGAGCTGGGACCAAAAGCTATCAGAATCTAGTAGAGATGGCAAGATTGTAAGTATTTCATCATATTTTCTTCTAGCAATAGATGAGCAATAGTGAATATTATTTAGGCACTTAATTATCATTTTTTCCAACTGGTTGGGTGCTATGTTTTTTTGACTGAACTGATATAAATTTTAGTGAGTTGTACTAACCTTATTCATATACTGAGGGTGTACCAACAAGTCTAAGCCCTTGCACATGTCAAGAATGGAGCATACTGGCTTAGGCTTTTCAATGGTCCGCGGTTGGAGCCCTTATTAAAACATGGTCCCATATAAGTCTTTTTTGGTCTTAGATATGTAGAAAATTCATAACATTCTTTACACTTGCACGAAAGAATACCATCATTTGACTATGAGCTTGGAATAATCCAAGAACTGGTTCCATTTTTGTCTTGTTTGGGCCCATGGAAACCAATGTGCAAGTCCTTGCTCTGTCATTACTTACTTTGTCATCGTGTTTTCTTCTCCTGCATGAACTGCTTCCTGCTGATCGAATACTCATGTGCTGAATCTTTTTTTTACTTTCCTTATATGGATACAGAATCATGGTGTGCAGCTACTTCCATTAAGCATAAGGATTTAATATCTGATGACTCTTCTTTAATGAGTTTCTTTTCTGTATATGCTTGAATAGGTGGTTGTAAACTTCAGTGCTACATGGTGTGGTCCTTGTAGAATGATGGCACCATTTTATCGTGAGCTATCCGAGAAGTACCCTTCTTTAATGTTCCTGGTGGTAGATGTTGATGAACTAATTGTAAGTACTGGAATGACTCTTTAAACTTTGAAGAATATAGCTATAATCTACCTATAACATTTTATCTTTAAATGCCTGCTTTTGCTGTTATATTAACTGTAAAAGCTTGTAACTGACTTGCAGAATCAAATTCTGAATTATTCAGCATATGACCAAATAAGCTGAATTTTGTAAATGGTTTTACGTTTTGTAGGACTTCAGCACTTCATGGGATATCAAAGCCACGCCTACTTTCTTCTTCCTTAAAGATGGGCAGCAGGTTGACAAGCTGGTGGGAGCGAACAAGCCAGAGCTACAGAAGAAGATAATTGCTGCTTCAGACTTGGTTCCGCACGTTCAAAATTAATTGTTATAATCAATGTTTCTGTTTCAGCCAGAGGCCAGTGGCCCTTGTAGGTATGTTGAATGGTTATTTGAGTACTTTCATTTGTATATTAATGTAATTTTCATGTAAAAATTAGGAATGCGTATGGCAACTTTATCCCTGTTTTTGTGGACTGTTGAATTAGGAATGTAAGAGTTATTTTCATTGCAACTATTTAACCATTTAAATTTTGTCATTCTGAGAGAGCAAAGACCGGAAAAGAGAAACCTACAGTCATTGTTTTGTTGTTTGAAGAATTAGTGTTAAAAACTTAAAACATCTGGAGATTTCTGTAATCTTGACTTCCTGGACATCCTATAACCATCTGTCTCTGGTTCTGATTTATGAGGAATGTAGGCAATTGTAGAAAACAAGAAAAGAGCACATGACATGAGGGAACTTAAATATCAAACTATGGGAAATTGATTATATGGAGCCTTCGAGAGATCAAGTTTTTTGTTGACACCCCATAGTTTGAGAAACTATTTATAACCACCTCTTTCTAGGGAGTTTCTGTCACTTTTGTTGGGGGGTGGGGGTGTCGGGGTTTCATGGGTTTATTACACTGCCACCCGTGAGTTTAGCATGAATTCCCCCCACCCCAAAATAAAATAAAATAAAAATTTGGAAAACTAACACTATTACCCCAAACAAAGCTTTTGTCAATTAAATGGAATGTGCAACAGCCAGAAAAGATATTTTGAATAAACAATTGGATAATTTTGGAAAATAGTTGGCTGTTTTAATCAAAATGTCCAATTTTGGAAAATAGTTGGCTGTTTTAATCAAAATGTTTGGTCATTTTGAATAAACAATCGATTGTTTTGGTGCTGTTGTAGTTCTCATACGTTAAAAAGACTACAATTTATTTAAAATGTCTTGTGTACTTAGGGTGTTTAAAGAAATACAAAAACTAATTTTTCGATTTGATTATTGGTTTATGAGAATATGAGAACCGGTTAATCGAAACCGGTTTATTATAAAATTTTTAATATAAAATATATATAATATTAAATTAAAACCGGTTTAAAATTGGTTTTCTCCTTAACTGGTTCGTTTCAGTTCAAGAAAATTCTTAAACTAAAAAACCGATTCGATTCACAAAATTGGTTAACTGGTTTTGAATACTCCTAAATGTGTACCCTTTTATCCCATGACATTAAGCTGACAGAACATTCATATGGGCGTGACAGTATTAGTCTCCCCAAACTGGGGGGAAAGTATTACCACACCAAACATTAGTGGTGGGGATGTAATTACTAATTAACCCAGGTTTTTATTGATTTTAATTAGAACTCATTTCTTAAGAAGGGTTTTAATAGTTTTCAAAAATCTTGACCTCTTTCAGGTTTGATTTAATCCCCCATCACTAAGCACCGGTATTAGTGCCGCTTGCAATGTACTCACACCACTTAATTGAATAGAATGTATATTCTCTTCACACCCACCCACCCACCTACCATTCATCATTATCCCCTAACTCTTTCTTCTTAAATCCATACTTATCTCTTTCAACCCATTTATTTTCTACAATTTACATCAAAACCTGCTGCTGGTAAATGAAAGTTTTTTTATTTTCTGTGAACCGAGTTATTTGGACACACACCTCGACTAATCCCTTATAGCCTTAAAATTAACAACTGAACAAACCCTCAAATAATCACCTATATTAACAATTGGGAGGAATGATAAACGAAAGTTGATGCAAGTTTTTTCTATTAAGATAATAAAAAGACATTTCAATCCATATTTTCTAATCATCAAATTTTATTTGCAATATTAAATTATTATCAATGGAGAAAACATTTATTTTTCCATAAGCATGTTTAACACAAAAGATTCTTTAAATAAGAGGAGATTTAATTTAGAGATAGATTCATATTTAACACTATATTACCAAGGAAGAAAACATGTAATTCTCCCTAAACATGTTTAAGATGCTAAATCATTCAAATATGCATTAAAACTTTTTACTTGAATTGTCTCACTGGTTGGCCAGTCTTTTTGAACAGTCAATAATTGTTATTTTAATCCAAAGTTCACACTGTAAACTACCCATGACTTGGATTTTTCAGTTTCAAGTATAAATCTGAGGAGTTGTTTATGTTTTAGGTGGGATTAAAGAAAGGGAAAATCACTTAAACCAACCCTTTTTTAGGGTTTTAAAAAAGAAGACAGCATATGCAACCATTAACCACCATGTTTGACTCTTTCCTATGGCTAAACCAGTCATGTCAAGGTGTCTTCTTCTAGACCCAATTTAGAAAAATAATATACAAAAGTGGAGGAGGTCATGTTCTCTGTCATTGCTCTCTCTCTTTTGGCTTTTTTCCTCAATAAATGATACAAGTGGAGGTGCCTCCTCAAACGAAATCGTGTGGACCCTTAAAATCACCTGTCACCCATTACATATTTGTATTTTTCTAATACACCAAGTTGGCCCATTGCCCCCACTCAATACAACTCTACTACATGAGGCAAGCACCAAGATGTTTCTTGTGGCCAATTATACAACCTTTACCATTATTACTCCCTCTCTTTTAACTAGGAAAATCTAAAGTCTTCTCTCCATTCAACTCTTTGATCCTCTTTTACCAATATAAATATCCATTCAAACAAGAGAAACTAAACTGTATATGCATCAGTTCAATCACGCGTTTCATCCTATTGGCGAGTTTTTGTCTAAGGAAATACTACATGCAAACAATAATTTAAGACAGATGTAAGTAATAAATTAGGTAAAGATGAAGCATAAGTCAACAATAAAAAACAATGGCCGCGTATCTGCGAGAAACTAAATAGACTGAGTCACACAATAGACAGCTCTACCACTAACAACCTTCCCACGTTTGCCAGCTTATTCAAATATCCTTCCTACCAATTGGTATATATTTCTCTGGTAAGAATATAAAAATTGGAAAAAAGCTAAATTGTCTTTGTCTTGCATAAATGGACTTCCTATAACAACAATCAATGAGGACCGCATTCACATGTAGCTGACTATTTTTGTTGTTCTTTTCAGTCATCAAGAACACGGACGGTTGAGAAATGGGTATCTAATATGAACTAAGCATAAGATATACTATATAGATATAAATACCAAAATACATGTTCTCATTGAAGGGATATAAATGTGAAACAAATTACTTTTACACTCTTCATTCAACTATAGATACAAATTGGGACTTGAACAAAACATATCGATCATGACTAAATTGTAAAAGAAAAATCATTATTAGTAAGTAAATGAATTAACGAAAGTAAACCAAACGGATACAGCGATGCAGAATCAGAAAGCATATTGCATTACCAGTTTCTGGGAGAGGGGGCAATGAAATGATGTTTTTATCTCAACGCCCTTTTGGGTTCATGATCTGTGAGAAAACTGCACTTGGTGTCAAGCCATCAGAGTCTTCACTGGCTAAGCTCCGACCACCTATGCTCATGCTCATACCACTGCTCCTGGAATCCGTAACATTACCATCAAAACCTGGAGGTGCGTTGAGGTCTTTCTTGCCTTTGCAAGCAACATCAAATGCCCCCTCCTCAATGTCCATTCCACCAATACCCTTGCCACTCTCCTCTGCACTCTCTTGTAGCTGCAAAGCAAACTCTAAGTTCCACAGCACATCACCCATTGATGGTCTTTCAATGCCCTGATCAGAAACACACTTCATTGCAGTCTCGGCAACCTTTTTGAAGCATTCTGGTGCAATCTTCCCCTTTAGATATGGATCAACAATTTGATCAAGAATGCCTTTCTTATGGCAATGAGCAGCCCACTCTGCCAAACTCACTTGCTCCTTTGGCAGTGTCGGGTTCAAGGCTGGTCGAGCGCACAGGATTTCAAAGAGCACAACCCCAAATGAATAAACATCAGATTTCTCCGTCAGTTGCTGGCGCCTGAAGTACTCAGGATCCAAGTAGCCAAAGCTACCCTTCACAACAGTGCTGACATGAGTGTGATCCAATGTAGGGCCAGTTTTTGACAAACCAAAATCGGAAACCTTTGCCACCCACTTCTCATCCAAAAGAATATTCGTAGTCTTAACATCTCTGTGAATAATAGTGTGTTTCGCACCAGTATGGAGATAGTGTAAACCTCGAGCGGCGCCAATGCATATCTCAAGCCTTTGCTTCCACGGCAGAGGGGGTTTCTGGGTTTTGTAAAGATGCTCACGCAGCGTTCCGTAAGCCATATAATCATAGACAAGGATCATTTCACAGTTCTCCTCACAGTAACCAATCAATGACACAAGGTGGCGGTGTCGAAGTTTTGAGAGCATTTCTATCTCAGTCTGGAATTCATGCACACCTTGCTCAGAAAGTGGGTTACCACGCTTGATTGCAACTTTAGTTGTACTACCATCAATTTCTCCTCTATAGACTTTGCCAAAACCCCCAACCCCAAGAAGTAGAGCCTCATCAAAGTTGTTTGTAGCTGCTTTGATCTCAGCAAACGAAAAGTGGCGGCAAAGGTTTGAAGGAAGAGAAGACGCATAACTTCCAGTAGTGTTTGTCTTGGCTGAACCAGCAGAGTGAGAATTTCCGTATAGTGAAAGAGGAAGCCACCCTGATGGCCCATCACTTGCACTCGGGTCCTTCCCACGCCTACTGCGACAAGAGGCAAAAAGAACACAAACACCAATAGCAAGGACTAGAACAATTCCTCCAGCAACACTACCACCAATTATTGCTTTGTGATTTTTCGTTCCTGAGCCATGCGAAGGTAGAGCCTTGGATGGGTCGATTTCATCCTGTTCGGGAGCAGGGATTGGATTGGGCCCGGCAAGATTACCACTTGCACTTAGTTTGAATATCTCGGCTCCATTTAAGATCGAATCATAATAATTCGATCCCGATTTCACATTTGGATGCAGTGCAAGCCATAGATCCTGCTGTCGGCCGTCACCTGGAACCAACACCACATAATCCTTATATACTGGAATTCCGTTACCCTTATTGTCTGTCCAGGCAATCACATCAGCATCCGCAGCGGTTTGATTACCAAGGAAAATTTTGAAGTTTCTCTGATTAATTTTGGTTATGTCTGAAGAAAGCTCACAAAAATGAAGCCTAACCAGGTAAGTAAATCCTGAGTCAACACTGAAAATCCAGGTCAAATTGTAATTCTGGTTGATTGTAGAATTTGGCCCCATCGACCTAGCAGTGGAATATACATTAAGAGGTGCAACATAAGTAGGCATGTCGGCGGGATACTTCACAGTCACATTCTGATTGGCAGAAATTGTCACCCCATACCCTGCTCCATAGAGATAAGGCTGGTCATCATACCAAGACCTAAACAGACCCGTATCACCAGAAGGCGAGATATCATTTCCACCCACATTCAACCGGTAAACATTCTCAAGTGCAGTAGTATTATCAATGTAGAACGGAGAATTCGTACCCACAATACTCAAAGTTCCATCATAAGAACTATAAATATCAGGCATTGACATCACCTCAATCCCATTCACAAACGCAAACGAATCCGAACCATTAGTAGAAGGACTAAAAGTTATATTTAAACTTTCTCCATCTACGTTCACCGAATACTCCTTAATAATATAAGCATAGTTCAAAGCTTCAGCCGTCTGAGCAACACTGAAATTCTTAAGAAGAGTGTACCCTCCGGTTGTGACAGAAAAGAGAGCATTACTTGCATTAAACCCGTTGTATGAGTTGGGATAGAAATAAAGACGCACAAATTTTCGCCCAGACACAACAGGAAAACTATAGGTAAAGTTAGACTGCGAAATCCTAGCTGTCATGTAAGGAATTTCAGGGGTTGCAGCGTCTTGAGTGGCCGCTTTCGCAGTCCTGGACTTGCTTGATAACAAGAACTTAGACCCCAAATCCGGAGTCCAACTCCTGTTATCATCATCACGTTGTATTGAAGACTCTCCACAATTTATAAGAAGTTGCTCGGTTGGAACATAATCAGCAGCCAAAACAACATGAATGAAAAAAACTAACGAAGCAAAGATTACAACTTCAGAAGGAAAACAAGAACTTTTCGGGTTCTTCATGGACTCAAAACAACCAATTTCAAGGCTCCGAAATGAATCAAAACAAGCAGAAACACATAAGAGCAGACCCAAAATACAGATTTCAAACTAGATCCAACTCTCTGACAGCATTAACTCAAGCTCAAACACAACAACAACAACAAAAAAAGCTTCAGATCCAGGAAGACAAGCTCAAAGCAAGAAGTAAAAGAGAAACCGATTGAGCTACGAACTTAAAGCCATTACAGAGACGGTGAGTAAACTTTACCTCAACAAAGAGAGAACAAACTCAGTGAGTCAAATCGGAGAGCTCTGTAGAAAGAGAAAGATGAGAGAAGAGAGAGAGTTGAATTGAAAATCCAGAAACTGAAATGAAGATATCAGAATTTTAGACTTGTTTAGTTCTTAATAATAAAGTAATTCGTTGAGTAATGCATAATTACAATTTCATCCCTCTTATTTTGTCAAACCAATTTGCCTTCATAGAATTTTCAAAAATACTACGTTTATAACCTAACTTCATAACCTTTTCTTATAACCCTAACGTGACAGTGGAATTAATACTATCACGTTAACTGAAAACTTTGAGTAGACATAAAACGACCATTCTTTAGAGACGAATAGTCGTTTCTTCATAAGGAATAAACCGTTCGTCTTTAAGAAACAACCGTTCGTGTTTAATCAAAGTTATTTAATACCTTGGGTGTAATGAGAACTGACGTGACAGCTATCAATTCAGTTGCCACTAGGGGCGGATCTAGAGTTTTTAAAAAAAAATATTTATATGTAATTTTTTTTTCTTTTTATGTCAATTTTAACTAAAAACCATTGTTTTAAAACCCGGACCGTAGAGCAAACCGTTTTGCTATCTGGGTCACGGCTCAACCGATCCAACCGGTTGGACCGATGATGGTAGCAATATTTTATTTTTAAAAAATTACATATTAACCCCTTAAATTTCAATATATTACAAAAATTCTCCTAAAAAAGTTCAAATTGGTCCCTAAAATATTTATTTATTCCAAAAATGCTCCAATAAAATTACCAATTAATCTCTAAACTTTTGATATATCTCCAAAATACCCCTATAAAATTACTAAATAACCCTCATAATTTTAAAATATTTCAAAAAACCCCCTGAGACCTAAACCGGACCGGAGAAGTCACCGGCTTGGCCTTCCTTGGCCCAACCATCCCGACGGCACGGCTCGTCGTCAGTTTTTTAAACAGAGCTAAAAACATAAAATATGAATATTATATGCTGTTACATTTTATTTTGACCCACCCTAATAAGAATTTCTGGATCCGCTACTAACTGCCACGTTGGGATTGTAAGAGAAGATTATGAGATTAGGTTGTAAGCGTAGTATTACTCTAGAATTTTGTACTAACATTTTGTCCCCATTAGTAACTAGGACCAAAACGTTGCTGGCAGCTTGACACTGACGGGGACCAAAATGTTAGTAAAATATTTTATGAGACTAAAGGGACTTACGTCAAAACCTTTGGGACTAAATAAATTTTTGTTGAGTGCTTTCCATTGAGTTAGTAAAGAAAATGTTGGTTAGGGTCCTAATCAGACCGAATTAATTAAAGAAACTTGAGCAGAACATGTGGAAAAGACCGAATTGACACTGCGGGGTGTATTGGTTTGTCAGAAGGTAATGGATGATGGTTGGATGACAGGTTGGTCATCACAGTCACAGCACAAACAGAAACAGGCGCGTTACGCGGTTTCCTAAAGTGGTTTCATGATTGATTATATTATTATTATTATTATGGGTAGAATGGACCTTTGAGGAATCTGGTGGACCCCATTTCCGTCTTTGGAGGGGCCCCCATGGCTTCAATCAGACGTGAAATACGGGCTGTGCCAGCTTCACGTCTTTTATGAAGTTTCCCTCTTATACACGAATTGTATTTACGTTTCTACCCTCTGTTTATGGGTGAAGATTAGAACAGTAGATGAGTCAAACGAAAATTAAATTTAAACGGTTCAAATAATTAGTGAAGGGTAATTATGTCATTTACTAATCAGATTCTATGTATGGTTTAATAACAAGATCTTCTCCTTAATTTCATAAACTAACAATTTGATCCTTATTATTACGATTAATCGGTTTATGTAATGAGCCTTTTACTTTTATATATTCATTGCTAAGGACATTTCAAACATTACATTCTCGGTATGACTGTATCCATATTGGGTGGATAGGTTTCATTAACGAATTAGCAATGATTGAGTGTGCTATTCAAGAGGTTTTGGGTTTGATTTTCTCGATTACTAATAGGGGTGGTTACTTGAGAGTTTATCTGATCGTTAACTATAAGGCCTGAAAGATGAGTCGAGATACGTGTAAGATAGCTTAGACACCTCAATCACAAAAAATAAAAAATAAAAAAAAATCTATAAATATTGTTTATAGTGAGGGGCGTAATCAGAAATATTTTTTTTATTCAGGTTATATTTTTTTTTCTTGTATAATATATATTTATCCGTTCCATAAAAAATATGATCAACCTTATTATTCCCATAATACATGTTCTTAAAAATAAAGATTTTTTTTTCATTATGATATAAATATTTAGAGAGATTGTTTTTAGAAAAGCATGTACAATTTTAGAAATTTCTATATTTAAAATACTAATTAAAATGGAAAAAAGGAGGCCCAATCAATCTTTACAATATGAGCCCACTATACAACCACGGGCCATGGGCCTAGCCCCAAAGAGGGAGACTATGAACGGCGCCGTTTCGAGTACACTGCACTTGCTGTACTGAAGCACCAAGTCAGAGTTCATTGTTGGTCAATTGTATTCTGGCGTCTTCCCTGCAATTCCCAACCGGAACTCATCGTCTCTGTTATATTCTTTAAGAAAGAGTTTCTGGGTCAACGTAAAATGTCCGAAGAAACGCCTGTGGAAGTAAAGGAAGATAAATCAGAGGTAAAGTTCCTGTCTTTAGTGTTAAACATTCTCATTAGGCTTTAGCTAAGTTTATTTTCATTGTTTAATGTTAATTTTGTCTATGTCTATGAAGATTGCTTCATTCAATCTTACTAAAAAGAAAAAGAAGAAGAAGAAGAAGGTGCAGCCTGAGGATAAAGCTGACGAGTTTGTGGATAATTTGGCTGACCAAACAGAGAACTTTACAAGTATGTGTACTTTCAAACGAAGTGCTAGTTTTCCATCTTTTGGCTTTTGTATTTATGTTTATATAGATAATTGGTTTATCATTGCAGTTAATGATGGAGCAGAAAGTTCCACTTTTGGCCTAAAGAAGAAGAAGAAGAGACCTGTAAGAGAGTAAGTTTGTGACTCTCTTCGTTACTACAAAAATTTGCAACATATTAATGCATACTATGTGTATGCTGGTTTCATTTTTCTGTAGGTGAAACTTAATTTCTTCAATGATGAAAATGTCGGTCCAGAATCGGATTCTGATGGTAATGTTTCTGGTCTCCTTTTGAAATTATTTGATTCTGCTGAAAGAATGAATGCAGATGTAGTCATTCTCTTGTAATAAAACTCCTAGCTCAAAGAGTTCACTAAAAGACAATTTTTGCTTAACTCCTTTTATGAGGACTTGATAAGGGTACACAAAAATTTCTTTTTTTTACCAACTCCTTCCGTTAGTAGTTTAAATTGGACTTTAGAAAAATGCAGATGTTCTCTGGAAGAACTCGGTTATTTACAAACAACATATTCATCATTTCCAAATTATATAGGCGAGGAAGGAGGGGAAGAGGTTGCCGTGTCTCGAAATCCTTGGGAAGGAACTGATAGAGATTATAGATATGAAGAGGTATGGTTTCATACTCATGAAATTTTAATATTGACTCGCAATTGACATGCATAGAACTGTTGCATTTTTTATAGAGAGAGTAAAGTTTGATTTGGGTGTTTAGATGTGGGCTCCTATCATGACTTCTCATGCCTCGTTTGTCATCTGTTTACTAGTTTTGAAGTGTGGTAATGTATAACAATGGATGTGCTTCTTGTGAGTGTGCAGCTTCTAAGTAGAATGTTCAATATGCTCCGTGAGAACAATCCCGAGCTTGTGGGAGATAGGCGCAGGACTGTTATGAGACCTCCACAAATTCTTCTAGAAGGCACAAAGAAGACTGTTTTTGTTAATTTTATGGATCTTTGTAAAACGTATGATTAATGATTTGGTTTTTAGTTTTTATTATTTGCTTTCATAGTTTATCTTATTTTTCTGTATTTGAAGAGTTTAAGCATCACCTTTTAAATATATGATTTATAATTCACTGTGATCTCTGATAATAGTTTGTTACTTATCTCTATGCTTGAAATTATTTCTCTTGTTTCAGGATGCATAGGCAGGCAGAGGATGTCATGACCTTCTTGCTGGCTGAAATGGGGACAAGCGGATCTCTTGATGGGCAGCAGCGATTGGTAGTGAAGGGTAGATTTCCTCCTAAAAACTTTGAAGGGATTCTGCATAGATACATAAGTAAGTTTACAATCATTTAAATCTGATGTTTTGTAATCTTACCTCTATTTTACATATCTGACTAAACTGTTTTCATGTGAGTGGCAGTGTTTTTGCATTTTTTGGCCAATTGTTCATACTTCTTTTTCCACTCCATAGATAGTAAGGAATAGGAGTGTGTGTGGTAATGTATGTAGTCTGCAAATTGTATCATTCATAGTAGCTGTATTTTATCTTTCCTCGAAAAATGTTGTTATAAGGATGAACTTATAGGTTAAAATTTTCAGCGATGTCATCTCTTTCTGTTAATGCTTTTTCTGTTTTAAGTATTAACCTGAATGTTAGTTTGTGGTTACAGATGAATATGTAATATGTAATGACTGCAGAAGTCCAGATACAATTCTGACAAAGGAGAATCTTCGTTTCTTTCTCAGTTGTGAGCAGGTCTGTACAATAGTCTGTATCTTATGTAATCTGACATGTATAGTTAAGTTATGGTGCACAAATGTATGATATTTGAACCAATAATTAGTTTCATGCATGAACATGTGATCTAGTTTGGCAATGAAACCAATAACAATTAATCTGTGTTTCAACTCTTGAATTCATAATCAATTGTAGGGGTATTTTATCAGGAGAACAAATTGTAGGTGGAACCGCTATGCCCTTTTTCCCCGTTTTCATATAATAGATTATCTATAATTCAAAATGCTTATCGGTATAAAATTTCAACCGGCAAAAAGTGTGAAGAAGGAACATGAATTCTACAAAATAGGTGATGTCTACGTGAGTTGTGCAATAATACTGTTTGCCGAATAGAGTAGTCTGTTTTTTTGTCGATGTAATAATGCTTTTTATAATTATTATCTTTTTGTAGTGTGGTTCTGTCCGGTCTGTAGCTCCCATAGAGACTGGTTTTGTTGCAAGGGTTGGACGTCAAAATGCTGGGACATGAACAATTTTCACTGCTCTTGTTCTCATGAGCCTGTTGTAACTTATGAAGTTGAAATTCTGTATACTTATGTTCCATAAAAATACTCATTTTGACCTTGACTCTCCCTTCTTGTCGATTTTATCTGCTAAGTTAGAATTTGTCTTAAACTTTATGAATCTAGCGAGGTTTTGTGTAGTGATTAAACTGGTGGATGAGGTTCTGGGAACTTTTCTTTTGCAAGGGAGCAGTGAATTTTCCTAGGAAGTTTCAGTAATGCATCTAGTTCTCTCTGTTTATGAGTTCATGGACATGCATTCTGTCGATGGCATAGTATTTGAGATTAAGAGATCCAAGGACCAATATATATACTGTAATAATTCTTTTTTGGTGAAATTAAGAAATACAAAATACTTTTGAGGAAAATATGTAATGTAGAGAATTTTCAAAATTAATTTTTGAATGCAATATTTATAGATGATTGATTATATACAAATCCAGCAAATTACGAAATTATCAAAGAAAACGACGTGTCATACCTGGACAGAATGGAACCGACAAAAAACCAGCTTTTTGGGGTTTTGAACTTGTGGAACTCTTCTGCTTCTTCCTTAAATCTCTCTTAGCAAAGAACTCAACTTTACAAATGGGTTTTTAGCAGAGACAGGGAAACTGTATATAGAAGGAAGAACGATGTAGCCAGAAGTTGCTCAAACAGACGAGCTGGAGACTAGAGAGGCTGACTCTGTGACTTGCGACATCTGAACTAGAATTTCATTTGGGTCCCATATAATCGTGGGAGTTTAAAAACAAGACCCACTTTAGCTTACCGTAGGAGTGACATTCAGCATCTTTACATACATATCCAAGTACAGAACTTACCTACCTTTCTTGTAACTCTATAGACTTTTCTGTATCTGCAAGAGAAAGTCAGAAAAGACGAGACAATGGATGAGAACAGAATAAAAGTTTCTTCGCTTCAAAGGTAGAGAAGTGATCTTCTCTTTAACACTCTTCTTGCTTCTTACAATTGCGTTACTTTAACTTCAGAAACCTTTGATAAATCGATATATATATATAGATATGTGGTCCAATGAAGATGGGAAATGTTGCTTACTGACTTGATACCATGGATTATCACAACATAAAATTTGGGTCCAGGTTCATTTTTTCACTAGTCCTTTTTTTGATTTTCAGTGACAACTCAAGTTGGAATGTCTTTGGTGTTGAGAATGAGCAATTTGAGTCAATGGTGGAGGGAGCAGAGAATGATTTATCATGTGGTAGCACAAGTTCTAGGTAACTAAACCCATTTGGGAACATTCTTTTTTGGTTTATTATTTTGAGTAGTTGCTTAGATGCGGGTGTATAATTAATCTATATATATATTTTTTTTTTTTTCAGGATTTATGGTTTGCAAGTTAAGGACGATGATGATTGGCCAATGGTGGAGAAGAAAGGGAACCAGTTTGTGGTTAATGGCCAACCCTTTTATGTTAATGGGTTCAATACTTACTGGCTGATGGTATTCGCTGCTGATCAATCTACCAGGGGAAAGGTCAGTGAAGTGTTCCAACAAGCTTCTTCTGTGGGTCTAACAGTTTGTAGGACTTGGGCTTTTAACGATGGCCAGTGGCGAGCTCTTCAGAAATCTCCATCAGTTTATGATGAGGAAGTTTTCCAGGTACTCTTGTTTCTCAGTTTTCATGCTTGTGACTTATACTAAATTGTGCTAAACTTCACGGTAGAACAAGTCACTTTTTTGGGTTTTGGATTCTTTTAAGCCCTTTTACTTCAAGTTAATAAAGGATCCATATGTTAAAGTTCATTGAAACTACTCCATTTCTGTGAAAAGGCATTGCCAATGTTCTTCAATGATTATATATCAGACTTCCCTTTTTCAAATTGTAGGCACTAGATTTTGTTGTAAGTGAAGCAAAGAAGTACAAGATCAGGCTCATATTAACATTAACCAACAACTGGGAGGCATATGGTGGCAAATCACAATATGTTAAATGGGGAAAAGCTGCTGGCCTTAATTTGACTTCAGATGATGAATTCTTCTCTCATCCCACTCTCAGAAGCTACTATAAGGCCCATGTTAAGGTGATTATCTTTAGTGTCTTCTCAATTTGATATTTCCATGGAATTGTCAAGACCTTATATACATGACTAATGTTCCACGTCCAAACTCAATGTTTGTATATATCGATCAGTGGCCCTAACTCTGTTTATCTCTGTTGACATTGGTGGCAATTTAGGCTGTGCTCAATAGAGTCAATACTTTCACAAACATAACTTATAAGAATGACCCCACCATTTTTGCTTGGGAATTGATGAATGAGCCTCGATGCACCTCAGACGCTTCTGGTAACACACTGCAGGTTTGTTTTTCTTCCACTGTTTGATAGTGTGTTAGCTTTATATTGGAAGTATATATACCTATCATATTCTTGTAGTTTTTGGTATATGAATATGTCAAATGTCATTGTATCCTGAATCAAGGGAATTTTTCTCCTCTAGTCATGGATACAAGAAATGGCGGTCTATGTGAAGAGCCTGGATGCAAAGCACCTGGTGGAGATTGGATTGGAAGGATTTTATGGTCCCTCGACCCCTGATAGGGCTCAGTTTAATCCAAATTCATATGCTACACAAGTTGGAACTGACTTCATAAGGAACCATCAAGTTCTTGGTGTTGACTTTGCTTCTGTACACATATATGCAGACTCTTGGTAAGTACTTGATGCAATGAGCCTTTTTTACCACATGTTCAGGAACTATTGCCAATTTTAATGCTTCCGAGGCAATAGTATATTATAATACAGAATGAGTCCTTGTGTGCACTATCACTATCATAACTAGAGGTAGCGGTGGGCCGTGCCGGGCCAAAATTTTCACAGGCCCACTATGTCATGCCAGACAACCAAAACTCAAGGCCCATGGCCCGGTGGGCCTTGCCGTGCCTTTGTGGGCCGACCCACAATTTTTAATTTTTTTAAATTCGTGGGCCCTGCAATGCCAACCCAGGTGTCAAATCCTAAGCCCACGGCATGGCCCACAGGTCATGGCACGAAATTTTTGTGCCATGTAAAAAAAAGTTTGGGCTGTGCCCGCACGGTCTATAATCACAAACTTCTGTTAACTCAAATGAATTTTCTGATGAAGGATTTCCCAAACAATATCTGATGCTCATATCCAATTCACCAAATCATGGATGGAAGCCCACATAGAGGATGCTGAGAAATATCTGGGAATGCCTGTTGTGTTTGCTGAGTTTGGTGTATCCTACAAAAGATCCCGGCTACAACTCATCATACCGAGACACGCTTATTAATACAGTGTACAAGACTCTTTAAACTCAACAAAGAAAGGAGGCAGTGGGGCTGGGAGTCTTTTGTGGCAGCTGTTCCCTGATGGTACTGACTACATGGATGATGGGTATGCAATTGTTCTTTCAAAATCTCCTTCGACGTCAAACATTATATCTCTTCATTCAACAAGAGTTGCCATCTTCAACCACTTGTGTTCTTGGAAATGCCGTTGGGGTTGTAAGAAGAGAAATTCTCTAGAGGCTTTCCTTTACCATGATGATCTGTAAAATAGTATATGGAAAAAACTCTAATATGAAGAAAAAAGCAAATATGTAGTCATCATAAAAATATAAACCTGTTTGCTGCTGCAGAAATATGAATACTAAATGGATATTTAAAACAAAGCAATTGAGCCATGAGGGAGGAAAAATAAGAGTGCCCAGTGCTGTTGTCTATAGCATACTTATAGATTGAATTCTATATACCATAATTATTAGGGTGTTTGGGTTTTTCTCAATCCTATCAATACTTGGTAGTTATGCAAAAGCTTTATAATCTTTAATAACAGGAATATAAGTGTCAACAAGATAGGAATATGCCTCTTGGTGGGAAAATGAAAGACATTCTCCCCCACCTAATCTTATGACGCCCTAGTCACAGGTGGGGTCTCCTGCCTACCTGTCCATCTCACTCTGGAGTGGATCCATTATTACACGTGGACGATGTCCCTCTGCGTGGGCGCTTGGTAGGCTACTGAAAAAGGGATCGAGTTTGTTTTGATACCAGAGTTACGAGATAAGAGTTTCACACCTAAAAGGCTAAACCGTTAGGTGGAGAGACTCTCCCTTATGAGCCCAAGACTTCTCCCATACGCTTTTGAATTCTGATGAGGGGTTCGTGAAACTTGCTGGCTTAGAATTAGAAAAACTCGGGACTAGTATGATGGCGGTTTCCCAGCATTTGCAGTACGCATCAGAAGACGACCACCGGAAGAGCTATATAACTTATTCCCTGGCTTCTGTGGACTTGCATTTGCAGTCATTACAATCCTGAGTTCAATCGCTACTATCGTAATTGCGACTAAGATGTTCCTTACTGTATATAGGATGCCTCCATAGAGACTTCATGAGTTTTTTTGTTTTGATATCATGTAGACTGTAGAAATGGGCATCTTACCCACTATGGTTTTTGGTTTAACAATCTTGGGTGGCTCATAATAAGGCAGAAAGAAGGAAGCTTCATGGCCTCTCTCTCGTCATTAGGTGTGCATTGTGCCACAAATTATTGTAACCATGAACTTGTTTATCAATAAAAAATTCTCTTCATCACAATTCCTTGTTCTACGCAGTTCCAACTTTTTGATTTGGAAGGTTAAAGCTGACTTCGAACTAATATTACCGCTTGAGGCCGCACAGTTCTTAAGGGAAACTTGGAATTGAGTGAAGTTCTTGTCCATGTTGTTGCCATGCGAATATGGGAAGAAACAGTGATTAGAAACCCGACTCGTGCAATAACCCGGCCAGCCACCCGGGTCATGGGTTGAGTAGTTTAACCGGTTTGACGACATGTCACAAACCGTGTCTAAAGGTTTGAAATCTAAAAAAACCACCCCTAAAAATTACTGCAACTCCCCTACATGTTTGAAATCTTACAAAAACACCCCTCAAACACCCCCGTCGGCATTGTTAAATAGAGTTTGTTTCTGACGACGACAACACTCCCTATCACTATGAAAACACTCCCCTCAGCCTCTTGACCAAAACTCATCTCACCCCTTCCCCTGTTCGCCTCCCCAATCACCTACGACAGCGAGCTTTGTTTTGCGATTTCCGGCAACACTATTTTGCGATTTCCAATTGATTTAATCACCATAAATTGAGACCCTTGTCACCATTCCACTCACCGATCATTCCTCTTCAAAAACCCTAACTTCTAGCCTTCAATTGTTCACATATTGATGTCTTAATGTCTAGGCTTTTAAATGAATTGTAACCCGACCTAGTAAAGGCGACGGGTCACGATTAAACTAGTTGGGCTGGGTCAGGTTCCTAATCACTAAGAAAATATATGACATTAATTCACATATCATTTGGACATGGATCATTCTCATTTCTAACTCAATACAATTAATTATAATTAAATTGAATTTCTCTCATATATCTCTCGGATATATTCCGATCATTTCAATTATCTCTTGCCCTCTCAAAAATATCTTTAGGAACATACTCCGAATCTTTTCAATTGTTTTTTAAATTCTGGCATAGTATAAAAGCTCCTCTCAACAATTCTAATACACGATTTTCTCATCTGCTTTCTATAATATCTCTTCGTTGCCATTTACCCACTTGAGGTGGCTCTCTTTGGTTTTTCCAATTAACTTGACAATTACAACGTTCCTTTTTGGACAATCTTCCTTGGCGTTTGTCAAATTCAGTCGCTAGTTACAAGATATATAATATACCAGATCACTAATTCCCTTTATGTTACTAGTCACCAACCATGGCCAATGCTGCCATTACAAAGTTACTGTTCTTCCATGGCTGGCTTACGGGAAGGGTTAGAACCAGGAAAAAGAAAGTTGTTTATGGGATCACTCTTGTCACTGGCTGTGCAATAGCAATGTACTTATCACATGATTTAATCTGTGATAGTATCCATGATAGCGTGATGACATTTTTGCTGTACCGCAAGCTCTGGAGTTGGAAGGAGTATGAGGGCGGTTTCCCAGCATTTGCAGTAGTCATCAGAAGACGACCACCAGAAGAGCTATGCAACTTATTCCCTGGGTTCTGTGGACTTGCATTTGCAGTCATTACAATCCTGACTTCAATCGCTACTATCGTAATTGTGACTAAGATGTTCCTTACTGTTTATAGGATGCCTCCATAGAGACTTCATGAGTTTTTTTGTTTTGATATTGTGTAGACTGTAGAAATGGGCATCTTACCCACTTTGGTTTTTGGTTTAACAATCTTCGGTGGCTTATAATAGGGCAGAAAGAAGGAAGCTTCATGGCCTCTCTCTCGACATTAGGTGTGCATTGTGCCACAAATTATGAACTTGTTTATCAATAAAAAATTCTCTTCATCACAATTCCTTGTTCTCGCAGTTCCAATAAATATCTCTTCGTTGCCATTTACCCACTTGAGATGGCTCTCTTTGGTTTTTCCAATTAACTTGACGATTACAACGTTCCTTTTTGGACAATCTTCTTGGCGTTTGTCAAATTCAACCATAGATACAAGATATATATTTTGGTGACGGAGGGTGTTCAAGCCAGTTTGTACGCACCTCGATTAATCCCCTGGGGTCTGATCTGAAGTTGACAGCTGAATAAATCCTCTCAGTAGCTAACCCTATTAGCAACACAGGTGGATTTAACTCATAATCTCTTAAGTAATACACCCAAAAATCCTAGTTGACCGGTTCTTATAATATACAAGATATATATTATACGAAATCACTAATTCCCTTTGTGTTACCAGTCACCAACCATGACCAATGCTGCCATCACAAAGTTACTGTTCTTCCATGGTTGGCTTACAGGAAGGGTTAGAATTAGGAAAAAGAAAGTTGTTTATGGGATCACTCTTGTCACTGGGTGTGCAATAGCAATGTACTTATCACATGATTTAATCTGTGATAGTATATTTTTGCTTTACCTCAGGCTCTGGAGTTGGAAGGAGTATGACGGCGGGTTCCCAATTTTTGCTGTTATCTTCAAAAGAGTACCACCACAAGTCCTGTGCAACTTGTTCCCTAGCAGCTGCAGACTCGCATTCTCAGTGATTACCATTTTGTTTTCAGTTGCTGCTGTTGTGATTTAGACTATGATTTTTGTTAATGTAAATAGGATGCCTTCTTAAGAGATACACAGAGTCTTAATGTTTGAAAACAGTGGAATTGCTCATGTTTAAGTTATTAATAAACTATCTATCTGTATAGGATATGGCTGTAAATTCACTGGCATTAAAATTTATAGCCATCTGCCGTCTGTGGTTTCTCTTCATTGTCACTTGAGAGTGCTGTAGCTTCTCTTTGGTTTTTCCAATAACCTGACAGTTTCAACTTACACAGTTCTTTGTTCGTCAGTATTATTTGGAATTCAAGCTCTCTGCAAATTCCATCACTAATAACAACAATACACCTTTGACTGTCAAACTTGACTCTTCCAAGTTCAAGTTTAGAAACATTTCTGTCATTTTACCAGTAATTGAATGGTTAAGTTCATTTCGGCTTTGTGAAGGTCCCAAAGATGAAGGCCTTACTTGAGCAGCTCACAGAAAAGTATGGCAAAAGGAAGCTTTACAGGATCACAGTTTTCAGCTGGTGTGCAATTGCAGCATACTTATTTTAAAGGTACGTATGGAACTGTGTGACAGTATGGTTCATGTTCTTCAGATATTTTGTTTTGAATAAATGACTGGAAGAGAGTATGCATTCTTTTCTATAACAATATCGAGACCAAAGCCACAAGGGCTGTGCAGCTTTTACCCCCTCAGCTGCGCACTTGCAGGGGAAACAATTTCCAGCTTGTTTCTAGTTGTTGCAATTATGGTTATTTCTAATATGTTCATCAAAGTGTATAGAATACAGCCTCCATAGTAGGCTAGATGTTGTTAAAGGGGTCATTTTAGACCCTCATAGCAAAGCTGTAGGCCGCAATAGTTGCTGATGACATGAAAAATATAACAAACTACTTCTCACTTTCTCAAACTTCAAATTTATGGTATAGCATTTGCCAGTTTCCACAAATGCAAGAGCAACGATAGGGAAACATATTTGCATCACTGAGTGTTGCATGCAAGGAAATTCAAGACTTTTACCAAGTAAATGATACATAATATGGATTCAGCTACCTTCTTTGGCTAGCCACCCAAGTTCGATCCACCAGGCGGTAGGATAGGGGCAAAAAACTAATTGGGCGATGCCCCCCAAAAAAAAGGAAAAAAAAAAAATCAACGATACATAATATGGAAGTTTGTTGACATAACTTGAAGAACTTATACAAAACCTCGATAATAAATTTAAGAATCAGAATCACAGTGATTGTACGATAAAAGATGGACAAAAGAGCAAAGGATATAATGTCGAACTAGAATTTCAATACATTAGAGGCCTGATGCTCATTACAAAATCACAAAAACACAGTGGTATGTATGATCAACATTCTAATGGTTGATTCACTTGATCGATCTCGTGTAAAACAACTTTAATTTTACCATAGCTGCTGCAGAAGAAGTCTTTGGCAACTGGCATGATGCTTTTAAGGAAACAAATATTGGAAGCTAACAAGGTTTAGAGAAGAAGATTAACTGAAACTGCAAGAAAGACTCTTAAGGGGGGAAAAGAGTGAACTTTGATATGTTCAATTTCCCAAAAATGATGTAAAGTAACATTGTGACCTCTTGTATTGGCAGAAAGAGGCCAAGGAGTATGTGAGCAACAGTTTCTAAAACAGAGATATGTTAACACATACCTTAATTAATCATCTGTTGTGAAAAAAAAAATACTTTGATCAACTGGCAAACACGTCATAGTGCCACTCACTTCGGCGACTCTTTTTCATCCTTCCATCCCTGAAAAAAAAAATGTTTTATCTCAAAATAAGTAGTTAAGCAGAATGATCTCTCAAATCAGCATAACAAGCTGTAGAATGCATAAAAGTACCATTAAACTTTTATGACTATTCAAAACTTTCTTTATCCATTGTCCACCTAAGTATTATAAAATAAATAGTGCCTCATTCCAAATATGATAAACTTAGTTTGATATATATGTCTTCTGAACCTACCAGAAAAGCTAAAAATATACAGAAAAAGAAATCAGGATGTGCGGAATGAAACCTCATCAGGAATGTACTCACATCAGCAAGTAGTTAACTACTTGGATAAGCTAAATTTTGAAAGAATGGCAGCAGCCTGGTCACCACCCAACAAGAAATAAGGATGCCTCAAAGCAGCAGCAGCTGATAGACGTCCTCTTCCGAGGAAACCTCTCTCTGAAATAAGCTTTGTGGCTAGATCCCAACCTCTACCCGAGTCAAGATCAAGAATAGTGAAGTCAGGCCTCAACCGAGTGTACTCTCTCCATTTATTCAAGTCATATTCAGCTGTCTTTATTTCTGACTTGAAATTCTTTAAGCCTGCAGTAGACCTCAAGGTTGGTATTGCCATTTGCAATAGTACAATCCCAGCCGAGTACATATCAAACAGATCAGGACTATTCAGCTGCAACAATAATTTCAAACTCAACTTTAGTAATGTTTTGGACAACATTCAGTTTCTACTATAGCTTCCAAAAGGAAATCTATGTATCCGCAAGGATACAATTTTCACTATCTTATATTCATGCATATATTAAGGTGGAAGCTATAATACCTGCCAGAGAATAGGAGAAAAAAAAGCAGCAACAGGCTCAGGAGGAGGACTAGGTGTTTTCTCAGGTAGTACATATAGTTCAGGAGGACAATAATCAGGATCAAGCAGAGTACGGTTGGGTACATAATTTTTGCCAATCCGAAGATCAGTAGCTGCTCCAAAGTCTATAAGCTTGATCTGTCCCTTCTTTGTCACTACTAAATTGGCTGGCTTTACATCCCGGTGAACAATGCCTGTGTCATGGATTTTTTTGAGGGAAGAAATAATTTGGCGCATTATTTGCTTGATAATTAATGCACTCCTTTTCGTTGAATCTGCACCTTCCAACACACGTCCGAACATATAAGACTCCAAGTTAAAAGGGAAGTTGCGGTCTTTCATGTAATCAGCAAGACTTCGATTTCCCTGTCACATGGACATCCCTACAATTAGTGCAGCAAACATGAATTTAGAAACTCTGTACATCAACTAACGGTAGACAAAACATAAATTTAGTATTGCGTTTTAAGTAGATGATAAAACGGCATATCATTCGTTCAGGATAAATACACTAACATTAATGCGAAGCCCATAAATTCAATAGTAAGTTTATCATCCATAGCTCTGCATCTCAAAGAGTCCTCGTGACCATGCAATACACTTTTCTAATCAAAGGAAGTTGAATATGGAAAAGACTTTCAAATTGGTATTTGAAGTGCTTATTATAATTTGAATTGAGTGGAGTACCTCAAATTTCCAAACAAGCCACTTGCCACCTTTCGTAAACTGAGAGTTTGTTTTGTCTGCAACAAAACTTCCGAGGAACTCCGCACATGTTTCCGGAGCAGCTCTTGATAATCTATAATTAAACCATTCTTCATAATCACCACATTCTTCAGCCCCCTGAACTCCAACTTTCACCTGCATGTTCCAATCGATGAAAATCAATAATTCAGAAAAAAGATGATAATACTCTATACATTAAATCATCAGAAGAGAAAAAACAATCAAAAAGTAACAAAACGTTATTATATAAAAGCAATGGTAGAATGAACTACCTTCTTAAGAATGACTTTTTCCTTGAACCTGCTATCGAACTCTAGTGATCTGCCTCTTCCCTTTCTCTGTCCACTCTCTTCAACAGTCACATTCTTTGGAACAATCACTCCAGAATACACAATACCAAAAGACCCTTCTCCTAGTTTATCCCCTATCACAAAATCAGTCCTTTTCAAGTTCCTCCTTCCAATCAAGCTGTCAAAAACCAATTGCAGAGGAGCTAGAACGTATGCATCAATGGCACCTACAAGAACACCAGGCCTTGCAGTCAAATATATCCATGTCAACCCAGCAAAAGCAAGAAACCCCCATCTCTGAACATCTGATAGTTCTTCGGTAGCTCTATGAAATTCCACCAAACCAGATTGAAAAATTGGAACTTGAGAAAATGACTGGTCCAAAAGATCATCTGGGATGTTGCCAAAAAATGCATGGCATCTTCCAGGATTACTTCTGAAACGATTTGTCAAAGAAGAGAGATTAGTTTGGGAAGTGGGTTTTAAAGGAGAGAAGCAAATAATCTTGGGGTTCTGTTGAAGAGTAATTGTTGTTGGAGACCAGAGTGAAGCCATACTATACTGGTAGTCTGGCACTACAAAGAAGAGCTAATGTTTTGAGTTTGTTTTGTTTTTGTTCAAGAGTCTGAAGAGGTTGGTCTTGTGCCACGTGCCATGCTTAGATCTATCCATTTAGCAAGAAATATGTGGTCCAAGAACAGCTTATTTCGTTCTTAAGTCTCCAGCAACCTGATAAGTTACCTTCTTTCCTTTTGAAAAGACAATGACGGACTATTTCATTAAGGAATTGATCATGTCTTCCTAATTACTATAAAATATCTACAAATGTTATGTGGGGAATTCCGGAAAATAGCATTCCTCAGTCCATCCGACAAAAAGTAACCTGTTGATTGCTAATACCCAAAAAAAGAAAAGCCAACATATTCTAGGAGGGATGTAGAAATAAAGATAACATGCTGATTGCTAAAGCATAATACCACTTCATCTGAGGAGGATAAAGTACTTGGAGACATCATAATGGGAAACAAGGATCTAAGAGTCTGCAGAACATATGTTTATAGCACAGAATGTAATACAACATAGAGTAGTTTGTCTACTGAGTAAGATACTTCAAATTATGCCACCATAGTAGATCCACTATCGATTGGTCCTCTTAGTAATCCCTTGAAAACCTCAACCCGAGGATGATACAAAGCTAGAATAGGGGCTACTACTCTGAAGGAATGGATCCGCAGGCCTCACATAAGTAAAGTCGACAAATGGGTTTATATTGTTCTTTGGAGATGCAGCTGGAGAATCCGAAAGTGGCATCTCAGTCCATCGCTTGTCAAAGTTAGCAATGCAGTGCTTCCCTGCAACATCTGGACGAAAACTGGGTTGGATTTCTCTTGCCTCCAATTTCTTCCAGTTGACTGATTTGAACCACTTGTGTTGCTTAATTTCATCACTTCCTCTGGGTCCAGTACCAAGGCGCTTGCCGGGTTCCTTTTGTAGTAGCTGAAACAACAAACAAATTTTCTCAGCTTTTCATTCATTAATGATAAATAACAATATCGATTAGCATATGCAGGAGTCCAGGCCACAAACCCCTTCAAATAAAGAAGAAGGAATTAAAGAACCCAAACTTCTGTTAGAGTCACCAATAAACTGTCACTTCAAAACCATAAGTATCCCATATGGATCCTCAAATACAGAATTGAATGTTTACACTTTACACATGAAAAACTCTTTACATGACACAGTTGGGTGTGGAATAAGTCCACAATATGCCATCAGACCACATCATTATCTCAACAAGAAAGATACAATGTTCAATGTTGTGTTAGGAATAGAATAAAAGAAACACTTTTCTGAGGCATTAAGTTTCTACCCCTTTCAATAGAGCATGTGCTTCACTGGACAAAAATGCCGGCAGCTTGATCTTATCCTTAACTATCTTTTGCTGAACTTTTTGCCTGTTCCCACCAATAAAAGGAGGCTGCACAAATTGAAAACAAAAGCTAACAATGAGTATAAATTCCAAAAGAAATACGGTACAGATCACAAAAGAATAGTCATTGAAGAATGCCAACCTTCCCAGTGAGCATCTCATACAAAAGAATTCCCACACTCCACCAGTCTGCAGCCTTATCATGGCCCTTTCCAAGAATAATTTCAGGTGGCATATATTCAATTGTACCGCACATAGAGTTTGATCTTGTATTTTCATCAAATTGCTTTGCTAAGCCAAAATCAGTAAGCATTACCTGTATTTAAAATTGAGTTAAATGTCAGAACTATTATTTTCCACTTCTATTTTGTGCTTTTCAGCATGTTGTGGAATAAGAGCGAGTTTAAGACAATTAATGCCCTTAGCCTCCCCAAGTCACTGTATCAATAAGACAAATAAATAGAGAGAGAAGAAAAGAGAGTACATGGCCATCTGCATCCAAAAGAATATTTTCAGGTTTAAGATCCCTATGCATTATGCCCTTTGTATGAAGGTGGGAAACGGCAGAAACAATCTCAGCAGCATATATACGTGCCAGATCCTCTCTAAAACAAAATCGCAGGTGTTAATCAGCCTAATGCCTTGAGGGTTCCAGAAACCATCCAAATAAGAAAGAACAAACAAACCTGAAAAGGCCGTGGCGGTAGAGCTGGAAAAAAAGGTGTCCCCCATTTATGAAATCCAGCACAAGGTATAATCTATATTTGGTCTGCGTGTCAAGAAAAACTTAAATTTAATCTTCTAAAGTTAAAAAAAAAAATCTATATATGGCAAAAATTGAGATATTAAAGTTGCAATCTATTCTCCTATTCAATCATGGTGATGGTTGTAATACTTCAAAGAAACAGCTTAGAGCATTTCATAATCACTATGAAGATTACTTGGAATGAATATTTGAGCTGGACAATAAAGGGGTGATCTATTTTCGTCAAAATATCCCTCTCAGCTTTCATGTATTCAGCATGATTCTTCTCCATAATCTTGTCCTTTCGCATAACCTTCATCGCATATATTTCTGAGGTATGCTTCTTCCTCACCTGATACACCCTTCCAAATGCACCCTGCCCAACAACCTTCAAAACTTCAAAATCCTCAATGCCTACACTAAGGACCTTATTAGAACATCCATCGAAATTTTCAAGAAGCTCATCACTGGAAACAACCTCCTCAACGAAGGATTCCCCAAATTCTTTGATGGACTCTCCCTTGACACAGTCCAGCAGTTCCTCTGAATCCTCTGTCTCATGTAGAGTGAGCTTGTTCAATTTCAATGATTCACTAACACAAGAAGAAGGGCCAACCAGAGAATGTGATCGGTTGTAAATGACAACTGGATCTTCATAAATTATCTCACTCACTTCAGCTATATCCAATACAGAATTTTCCAAATCACCACAAATTAATGAGGTCTGAACTGGAACAGAACCAAATACATCAGAGAAATCCAGCTCAACTGTATCAGACACAACATCATCTGCAGTGTTCACAGGAAAAAATAGCTGCGTCTGGAGTGGTTTGCACATGCGGGATTTAGTCAAACCAGGCAACTGAGTCTGAGAGGAAACCATGTTACCTAGTTTTATCTAAGGACACCAAATGAAGATGGTGAAAGCAATCACCAAAATGGCTAAATTCCCCCAAAATTCTCCAAAACCAATGCAGTTGAAGGACTCAAATAAATGGCCTTAATTAACAAGAAGGGCACGTATGCAACTGGAGACCCTAGAAACTTTGGCAGTAAGCAAAACAGAATCCACGAGAAGAAGTAGCTCTTGTTTCCCAATTTGCAGGAAACAACAGATGATGCCTCAGTAGTTCTCAAATTCATGAAGATCAAGTTGTCAAGTCTGAAATTAAATGCAAAAACAAAAGCACAAAATCAGCTTCTTGAAAATGAAAAAAAAAAAAAAAAACACACAGTGGCATCAGTATTCATCTCTATAAAAAAGATAACTCTGATCAATCCTAGCCAGAGTATTAAAAAGAGAAAAAAAAAAAAAAAAAAAACAGAACTTGAAGAGGCAAATACATACACGTAAGCTTCATACAGAAACCAAACGACACATACCATGGAACGCAAACCCAACATAGATATAATTTTTACAAACAGAAAAACTAACCCAAATCCTAAGAAACCCTTTTATAACATGATAGAAGAAAGACAAAAACATCATCTTTCAAACCAAATCTTTAAGAGAAAAAAAAACGTGTTGAATTCTGAACATAAAAACAAGAAATCTACATGCTTACGTATTCCAAACGTCTCTTAACAACCAAACATGCAAAGAAAAAAGAAAAGAGAGAGAATGCGGGCACCTGGAGAGGACGCGGAGGAGGAACAACAGCACCAAAGACTGAAACTTTATGAAGAAATAAATAATGGAATATTCGAACGAGCTGCAGTTATATAAGGAACGTGAATAGTTCTTTCAAGGCAATGCTTGGTTTTGGAGAAGAAACACGTGGCGTGGGGGGAGTGGTTGATTGGATGGGCTGTATGGAATAAGGAGCTGGAGGACTTGGAGGAGCAAGTTAGAATATGCGATTTGGATTGGGTGGCTGCTTGGTAATGCTGACCGGATTACAGCTTGTACGCTGAGCCAACGCTTCAACCTTAATCAAATACCCTTTTGACCATCATAAATATCATTTTGCCCCTCACCTTTTCACTTTTTTCAAAGACGGGACTTTCTTCCTTTTGGTATTTTGTGAAGGGTTTATAACAGTGCCACCCTTGAGGTTTGACACGTTAATTTCCCCTACCTCCCAATAACATTTTTTCCTTTTTTGGGTCAGCTTACATACACCTCAACTAGGGGTGGACGGGTCTGGGTACCTGTCCAAAATCAAAGGAATCGGAATTGAAACCCGAACTTGTCGGTTCCTTTGATTTGGAACCGAAACCGTTGGTTCCGATTACGATTCTGTTACAGGTTCTGGTTCTAGTTCTGGGTACCCTAAAAAATATCAGTTATCCACCTTTTTTTTTTAAATGACAAATAAACCCTTATAAAATTATAATTACACCCCTAACAATTAAGTGCAAAACATTAAATAATATATTTATTTATATTTACTTGATATTTGATGCTTGATTATAAATATTTAATTATTTGTATTCATCGATAATAAATATTTAGAAGCTATTATTTAACATAAGTATCTTAATGTATATTAATTTCTTAATTAAGTAATAAGTGAAACTTAAATATTAATAAAAATATTTTTAAAAACTTATCTTTTAATGAAAATTAATAAGACTTTTCATACTTACATTAAAAAAACCAAAACTTTCTTATATATTTATATGATATGTAAAATATCAAAAACAAACCCCCATATGCAAACTATCAAAAAAACCCTATTCTTTAATATCATATCAATTTAGTCCAGGTTCCTTTGATTTGGAACCAGAATCGCACAGTATCGGTTCCAATTTTTTGGAACCGGAACCTATTCTATTACGGCCGGTTTTGGGTAGGAACCGGAACTAATACCCAGGCCGTCGGTTCCAGTTCTACCCTAAAATTTTGCCCAACCCTAACCTCAACTAAATGAACAATCCAGTAAATCCCCTCAGTGACCACCTCTATTAGTGCATAGGGGCTCGAACTCATGAATCTATATTGGATCTCTTTGCTCTTTTATCATTAAATCAACCAATTGTGGTTTTCCAACGACCTTTCTGACCGTTAAATGTAATTGTCAAGGGATATAAAAGATATTTTGAATAAACTATTACCATCTTTGAGCAAACTACTCATCGTTTTTGTCAAACTTCACCATTTATTTGAAATATCATTTTTACGTGGTTATATTTAGTTTTCCAAAATCTTTATTAGGAGGTATAAGCGATAATTTCCCAAATTTTGAGTGAAAAAAGATTTTGCACGAAATATAGGGGTGACAATAATTAACTCATAAAAAATCCTCCCTAACAAATGAATGAGTTGATCTTAAGCATTTCTAACTGAAATCTTTAACATTTATCAAACTTGTTTGAGCATTTACTTTTGGGTTGGTGGAAAAATAAGCAAGATCTATCACAAGAAGAGGAGGGACAAGCAACCAATAGGCTCTGTTGTGACGACGGACTCTAAGACTTTAGCTATCTGGATAAGTTACCTAGAGTTCTTGTGTTTGAATTCTACAAAGTGGTTGCTTATCATATTTATTACGAGAAAATTAATTAAAATATTATTTTCAAGTTTGGAATGAATTAAATAGTCATATAGTATGAAACTCTTTACTAAATGATCATTCGCTTAAGCAATATAAGCTTATCGCTTAAGCGATATAGGTTTATCTATAAGCTTATCGCTTAAGCGATATGTGTTAAATCGCTTAAATGATAAAGTTTATGACTATTTAATTTATTCTAAACTTGAGATAGTGAACCCCCCATTTGTGACTTACCCTGTCCATTGAACTTGTAAGGTATTCATTACCTACCGCATTTGTGTTATAGGGTATTTGTGACTTACCTGACTCATTGAGTTTATAAGGTATCTAATATACTTCGGGATTAATTAAGATGTGTGCAAGCTAGTCCGGACATCTTGTTTTATATATATATATAGTTACAAATCAATTCTTACGAGTTAAGATATAAAGTTTGAATATGTACTTGAATGTTTGATAAATAGAAAAATTATGTTAAGAAATCTCTCAAGAATTTCACAAAATCTACCCAAAATATAAAATATTTTAAAGTTATAAAATTTGGAAAAATAATAATATAAGTATATGTTATATTTATAAAATAATTAATTAGAATTAGCTTTCTATTATCCTATTAAATTCTCATCTTTTATCCACAAAAACCTCTAAGTCTCCTCATTTTGGAAATTTCCTTTCTAATTATGTCACAGCTTTCATATTACAGGAGGAGAATTTCCAGCAGTTGATAAATTTTTTGGGGGCCTCCTGTAAGTAAAATTGGGATTGAAATTTAGGGTTTTTCTTTAGGATGAGTGAGTTCTTAAGCTCAATCCCTTTATCCTCTTCTCTTTGTGGCTCAAAGTTCGGAACTTTATCTAGTAAGTTGAGACCAAACAATGCAAATATTAGAAATGGCAAGTTACAGCTTTTTATGTGCAGTTTTAAACCCAACACAAGCAAAAATGGCAGCCAGAATCAGGACATGTTTGGTGAATTGGAGTTGAAGGAAAAGGTTGGTATGAACTCTTCTACTGTTGAAAATGGAAGAGAAATTGTTGAATTGAAGGAAGAGAAGAAGAGCCAAAAGAGTGAAGATGAGAATAGTGTTGGTTTAGAAAGACCAAGGTTGAGGAGAGGAAAACAAGTGATGAGGAGATCCAATATGTTAGCAAAGCAAGTCATCAGTATTCAATCTGCCGTTTCTTTAGGTTATGTCTCTCAACTTTGGGTGGACACAACTTCTGTAAGTTAATTAATTCATCATTTGTTGGTACAAAATTATGTAATTTTTTGTTATCTATAAAACCCAGATGCTCATTTTGTGCTTTGTTTTGTTTCTCTTTAGTGGGTTGTATTGGTAGTTGAAGTGAGGCCAAACTTGCTTTCTGGTGAATCAGAAAGGTTTCTTCTTCAAGATGTTAGCCAGGTATTTTTTATACTTGTGCATATATGGCTAGCAAAGTTTGAAGCTTTATACACCTTTGACAGAAACTTATGGTTTAGTTTGAGAGTTGTTTTGGTTTATGTTTTATTAGTTTTAATGGATGATAAGAACAGTCACTCTTGTGGATAGTGGTATATATACTGCTTGGTTAGTTAAATTCATGGTTTAGGGTCTAAGGATCTATCATATGAGTATATACTGTTGCGGTGTTGGTTGCCCTTGACCATATATTTTCATACTGCTGATATTTATGTGGAGGATTACGCTGTATACTGAAGATACAAGCCATTTCTTTTGGTTATTTGTCTAGTTTGTAGTTTATGCACCTCATTTGGGTCTTGAACAGAGTATTCAATGTATTATTTTTTACAGGTTGGTGATGTTGTGCTTGTCGAGGACGAGACAGTAACAGAAAAAGATTTCAAAATGGTTGGACTTGATACATTGGTATGTATGTGGTTTGCCAGGCCACCCCTTATTGCAGTAGTTGTCACTCTGCCCTTTTATTCGTTATTTAATTTTAAGGCTTTTAATCTCTGATTTTTGTTAGGTAGGATACAGAGTTGTAACTCCAGGTAAGCGGAACATTGGGAAGGTAAAACCAAATTTCAGCACCAAATCCTGCGTATATCATGTTTGGGTTCAAATTTTTCTTATCATATGGATTGTGCAATCTAGGTGCGAGGATACACTTTCAACATTAATTCAGGGTCTGTTGAATCACTGGAGCTCGATTCATTTGGGATATCGATTATTCCATCAAGTTTGGTGGGTTGCTGGTTCTTACTTTATTTAATAGAGAAAAAATACCTCCATTTACTATGCTGCATGATCAGAAACAATCCTCGCTTCAATGTATTGGATATATTGATATTATCTTCTTGTTCAAATGAGTTCCTATAGGAAACTCAAATGCAATCTGCTTGTCATTTTTCCAGGTTAGTACTTATGCTTTGCACGTAGAAGATGTGCTCCAAGTTATAGCTGACACAATTGTTGTTCATGAAGCTGCAGCCTCGCATATACAAAGGCTAACAAAGGTAACTTCACCTTCAGTTTATGATGAAGCTGTTAGTCATGCCTTTATCTTGACTTTATTTGTAATAGGGTTCTTTGTGATGCTAAAAATATCTTAATTTCCAGTAAGTTTTGCCCATGAAGATGATTCTGTCACTCACACTGAACACTGTAGGCTAATGCTTTTCCCTGCTTCAAGTGGTACGTACTAGTTAAGCATTTAGACAGTCATTTGTTGATGCGTGTATGTAAGCATACAATATGACACGATACCACACCCTCAGGTGAAAAGAGATGTAATCAGATTGATGTTGTACCAATTACTAGTTTCTGGTTTGATAATTGTCTTCTCCATGTTCTTATCCGAAAAGAAAATTGCATATTTCGTAATTCAAACCTGGTTTGCACATTCTCAACAATTTGGGATTCAAGGTGTCCTAAACAGCTTATGTTTTAGAGAAACGTATATTTGCAGCATATGCAAAAACCTCCTTATTTTCTTGTAAAATGTTGAAGTCATTGCATTAAATTTATATTTTAGCTGATAGATAATCAAAACTTTAAATGCTTGTACCAGGGTATTTGGGACAGCCAGAATCCGGGAACTTTGACAGATGAACTTGGAGAATATGCAGACTTTGAAAGGCCTGGTAAATTTGACGATGATCGTCGCACGCGGAGAGGTTTCAGCAGGAAGAAATCCCATCCAAAGATGAGAGAAGAAGCAGAGGATGATTGGGAGCTTCCAATGGATTACTTATGACCCTCCTCCTACTCCTCATCAGGGCTTTTTTCACATTTCACCCTTTCCTTTTACTTGTAGATATGTGCTTCCCTCCCCCCAAATCTTATCCCCTTTTGCTGTTGTGTAAATATGAACTGCTTTATACAAGTTTACATTTTTAATAAAACTGCTTTATTAAATTGTTAATGAATTTACATTTTCACAGAAAATTGAATAAAAAATCAAATTTGGCCCATGCAGTTCTAAACTCTAAAACAGTGTTTTAAAAACCAACCCGGGGTGAAACCCGGCAAAGTGGTTGGGTCCCAGATTGACCGGTTTGACCGGCGGATCAAACCGGAGTCCAAATGTTTGAAATCTAACAAAAATACCTCTGAAAATTACTATAAGTCTCTATAGGTTTGAAATCTTGCAAAAATACTCCAAACACTACCGTCGGTATTGGCAAATAGGGCTTGTTTTTTGTGACAACAACACTCCCTATCACGACAAAAACATTTCCCTTAGTCTCCTTACCAAAACTCATCTCACCCTTCCCCTATTCGCCTCCCCAACATTGTTTTAAAACCCAGACCGGAGGTTAACCCGTTTTGTTGCCTGGGTCATGGGTCAACCGGTCCAATCGGTTGGAGTGATGACGTCAGTGAAAATTTTATTTTTAAAAAATTACATATTAATCCCTCAAATTTTAATATATTAAAAATTCCCCTAAAAAACTTTAATTTAATCCCTTAAATTTTTATTTATTGAAAAAATATCCCAAAAAAATTACCAATCAATGCCTAAACCTTTAACATATCTCCAAAACATCCCTATAAAATTACAAATTAACCCTTATAATTTTGAAATATTACAAAAACTCTCCTAAAACTTGAACCGGACCAGAGAAGCTGTCGGGTCCCGGTCCGACCAACTGGTTTGGTCTGGTTTTTAAAATAGAGCTCCCCAATTGTTGGCAACAACTGCCTTCTTTTGGCAACATAGTTTTGCCATTTTTTTACCAATTCACTCACCTAAAATCACCTCTTTCGCCATCATTCCACTCACTAGTCCTTTCAAAACCCCTTAACATCCCAACATTCAATTGTTCATGTGCTGATGCCCTAATTTCTATGGTTTTCAATTAATAGAAAAATTTATAACCCAACCCGATGAATAGGCCTAAGTCTCGATTCAACCAATCGAGCCGGACTGGTTTTAAAACACTGCTCTAACCAAGCAAATAGGCCATGTTGTTGTTGCATCTGATTACACGTTTCAAGACAAAAAGAAGAATGGAACAACTTCACTTTAACCCAATGGTTTCAAATGTTAGTCAAAAGGGACAGAAGCCCCTTTCAAAACTCAAAATAACCAAACCTCCATTGTCGGATTTGATTTTGGACAGAGTTCACCTGGTTCTATATCTCTTATTAGATCGACCAAAAGATTCATAGAAGAAATTGATACCTCTTAATACCTTAATTAGTGCATAATGTTTAAACTAAATCAGCGTTTGTCAATGTCATTTCACTGTTTTCAATGAAAAATAAATCGAGAATCCGAGAAATAATATTCAGTAGCAGCAGGCCCACACACCCTTCTACTAAAGAACAAAAAGATAAATTAAATATTAATAAAGTAGCCGTTAGCGCTTTGGCTCCATCCAAATTTAAACCTGTTATCATCCAATATATATATATGCTGTATATAAGTATCACCCCCAGTCAGCCTTAGTCTTGTATAACCCAGATGCTAAAAATGACCCAGAACCTCAAAATGACAGTCACTGCCACCACCGGCGGAGAGCAGAAGCTGAAGCCGAAGTCCGGGCGGAAGCCTCTCCAGCCACTTGAACTCGCTGGTCTCAAAGCCCACCAGTTATATAAAGAACAAGTCAAAGGAAAAGCAAGAATGTATAGATCAGAAACAGAATCAGATCCCTGTGGTTGGAGATCTGAACAAGGAGAAAGAGGAGGAGAATCATGTGGTGACAAAGTTGGAATCACTGGATGCGTCGCTGGCGGAGGAACTCAGCGCCATGAGAAAGAAGCTTGAGAGATTGAGATTGGACAAAGAGAAAACAGAGAAGATGTTGAATGAAAGAGACACGATGCTGGATATGCAAATGAAGGAGCTTCAATACAGAGGGGATACTCAGAAGATGCTGGAGATTGAAGTTGATAGATTGTACAGATTAAAGGAACTCAAGTCTTACTGTTTGGTAAGATTACCTTTTTTCTTTTCATTCTCATTCTTTTTCTGGGTTCAATTCAATCAAGTTATTAACTTTTATAAATGTTTGCGTTAATCAGAGGATTTCATCCATACGATCTCTGAGAGAGAAAGAACAAGAAAAGAGGATTACCGGAGTGGCAAAATCCATCTCCCATGTGAGTAAATTAAAAATAAACCCAACAAACTATGCTTGATGTTTCTTCAAATTGACTGAAATAAGTGAATGTTTTTTGTGTTCAGAATTTGGGTGGGGAAGATGATGATGAAGAAGAAGAATCCGTGGGTGAAAACACATTGCAGAGTCCATGCTCGAGCCCCGTAGAAGAAATTACAGAGAAGGAGAAATAGATAAATGTTTTGCTTTCTACAGCTCTAGTTTGAATTCTTTTATTGTGGTTGCACTTGGAGAAGAAAATATTATTATAATGTCTCATTATAGCAGTGGTTGAAATTTCAAATTGTTTGCGCTCTTCTTTGACTATATATCATCCAGAAACAGAGTTCCTCATTTTCATGGCTCTAATTTCAAAAATTCATGAAAAGCACAAATGCATATTGAAAAACCATTGAAGAAATAAGCCCAAAGAAGAAAATTGCTATTCAATAATCATGTTTCCAGTACAGAAGAGAAACTTAGCTCTAAGTCTAACATTAGACACTCTCCTCACCTCAACATCTAGGAAACACACAGCACACCACGAGGTCATACAAGCTGGTGGTTGAAACAAATTTGATGTATTTCAGAAGAAATACATTAAATAAAGCTAAAAGAACGGAAAAAAAAAGGCTAACAGAAACACTAAAAAAAAACTACTACCGACTGACTGCTGGGAGAGGAGGAACTAGAAATGAGGTGTACCTGATTTTATTAGGATTTTTCAGAGAGATTACAAATCAGACCACCTCGCAAATGCCCAGTTACCCCTAAATGAAAGATTGTCCTAAAGAAGAAAGAAAAAAAAAAATCAATAAAGGCATTGCCTTCTAAAGACCTTAAAAGACTACACTCGACTGATTGTTCGTTACAAAGGGGGATCAAGTTTCCCGGATAATCTGCTCAATTTCTTCTCAACAAGAATGGCAGATATAGAGCAAATCTAATTAGCAGAACTTCCAATGATTGTTGCAGTTTACACATGTTACATAGGTTGTCATAGGTTCATCGGCACTCCTAGTCTGCATTTGATAGTAAGTGCATTTGCGTTGACCACAACGACCACACTTAAATTGATCAGTTGTAGCCTTTGGTGCAATACCTCGCTCACAGTCAAACAGAGCTTTCTCTTTAATTTGGCTAATCTCCTGTTGCCTTGCATCACTTGCCATTTCTTCTGGGGACATTGTGACAAGCCTCTCTGGCTTGACCTCTCCAAGGAGAACCTTCCTCCTCAAATCAGGGTTTTTTGGATCCTTGATGTTGAACATGATAGATCTGTACTTGAGTTTCTGGGAGCCGTTAGACCTGCCTAATGTTTCAAACATTACAGATTCAACAGATACAGCGACCCGGATTGGATCACATGCATTTACTGCATGCACCTCTTCTTCAGCAGCCTCACCAGCAACTTTGGACAAGGCCTCCACAAGAAGTTCCCTAATTTTGTCACGCAAAGAATCATTACATCTAACCAATGCTGTCAGCTTTGGGGTCCCAATGGGTGCCTGTGTTGGTTTTTTAACACTAGAAGCTTGCTTCTCCTCCTTAATTATCTTTTCAACCTTGACAGGCTCAGCACCCCCATTTACTTCCCTTTTTTCCACCCGCACAGTTTCTGACCTTGAAAAACTGCCAGATTTCTCAATCTTGACAGTTTCTTTTGTTGAAACCTTTTCAACCTTTACAGCCTTCTGAACCTTCTCAACTTTCACTTCAGTGCTACCATTTTTCTTTTTTCTGGTTGTCTCTTCTATGACTATTTTCTTCCAAATCTCAAGCAAGTCAGAAGCCACATTCTGTATCTTCTCCCTAGGATGTTTCGTGAGAGGCCGAAGACGTTTCCCAACCTGAAATATGATATAGAAATTTTAACTGACTGTATAAACAAGGATACGAAGTGAATATAAATGAACAAGGTCAACCTCTTGTTTAATTATGACCTGTATTTTCCAAGGCATAGAATTTTCTACTGTGATAAATTATATCTTCAAAATCATCATGACCAAGGATTTTTCAGTTAAACTTCTGTCTCCAATTTTCCAAACAACCAGTTTACCTGAACAATGGATAGCCATAACTGAGAACTGATCATTAGGAGCTGTAACAGCCACAACTTTTAGGAAAAAAGTTGGCTTCGTTTTAAAGATCTCCTTACAAAACACTCTGCTTCTTCTTATAGAGACACTGACCAGTTCAAGTCAGTACACTTTTGTTATTTCTGTAATCTGATAATCCAACAAATTATGGCTATCCATCGTTTTGACCATCTGCTCATGAAACACTCTGCTTCTTCTTTTAGAGACACGGGCCAGTTCAAGCTGGTACAATTTTGTTATATCTTTAATCTGATACTCCAACAAGTATTGGCTATCTATTGTTCAGGTAAATTGGTCATTCAGAAAATCGGAGTCAGAAGTTTAACTGACATATACCTTAATCATGATGATTTTGAAGATATAATTTATCACAATAGAAAATTCTATGCTTTGGATTATATGGATCATATTTATCATATTAAATTACAGACAAATAATTGATTGGTTTATCCATTCAAAACTTTTAGCTTGCACAGGGGAAAAGAGGTAACAGCTTCACCTTCAAACATAAACTCCAAAAGATTCTCTAATTTAAATCCAAATAAAAGTAATCACGTAGCTAAAGGAAAAGTCTTTATTCCTTACTTCTATTAATAACAGTTCTTTTTTCCACTTTATTTAACCCTAAAAACAATAGACAATCAACAACCCTAATCACATATTATACAAATAATCTCTCACTCGTGACAGAATATCCAAATTAGAAAAATAATAATAATGATAATGATAATAATGAATACCTGAGTGGAGACAAGGATGTCATACGTGACAGGAAAGCTCTTAAGCTGCTTCAACGCATCGACACATCGCGAAACCTCGGGTCCACTCGACGATGTTCCGTCAACGGCCGCCACGTCCGCCGCCTTCTTGGCGGCTTCAAATAGCTCCACCAGCTCTTTCTCCATATCTTCAGAAAATCCCTAAATAAACCTAAACCCTAGAAAACAAAATTAGTTAGAAAAATAGGGAAAAAAAAAAAAAAGTTAGATCTAGTAGCCGGAAAATAAGAAAAGGCGTACCGGAGAGATAGGAAGATTTTGATTGGAATGATTTGACCAGGTAAAGCAGTAGAAGCCAGTTGAGAATGCCTGCGGGAGGTGGTGGAAAACGCTGCTTATTTTGCGAAGCCTGTGAGGACGGACAGTTTGTGAATATGAATTGGTATCATGTATAGTATGCTTCTAAGTAGATAATATTATTTTAAATATACTTCTTCTTGGGCCTCGGATTCAGATTGGGCTTGGGCCTTGTTTGGGCTTCAATGTAAAATACATTGTCTTACTATGTTGTACTCCTACCATAATATCTTGGATTTGTTTGTTTCATTATTTCCTATTATATTTCTAATCTTATCCTCAAAATAATTGTTTGTTTCATTATCCTAAAAATACTATTATATTTTTTTCAACTATTTTTAATCCCTTAAGTTTATTAATTTAATTAAAACAACCTTAAAAAAAAGTTTAAAAATTAACAAAAACACCCTCACTCACCCACATTTGTCAGATTTTGACTACCACTACCGGAAGGTAGCCAGAATCTGGTATAATGGCATACTACTGGTTGGATCTGGCCGGTAGTGTGCCGATCTATCATTTTTCGATTAGATCCACGGCCAAAGATCTGGCCTTTGGCGTCCTTGACAGCCATTTCATGGCCATACATCTGACCTTTTCTAGTCAGATCTGTGGTGGATCTGGCTAAGAAAGGTCATATCGACACACGAACGGTCAGATCCAGCCGATCGTGCACCATAACGCCGGATTCTGATGGTGTTGGTCAGAATCTGGCAATTGTGGGTGGGGGTGTTTTTGTTATTTTACAAAAAAAAAAATATTGGGGTGTTTAGTAAATTAGCAAATATAGAGGGGTGTTTTTGTTAATTTTCAAATCCTACCTCGTTATTCCCACCCAACTCTAAAAATATCAAAAATCCTATCCAAAATACTAAAACAAACGGACCCAATTTTTAAATTTGTAAGGGACATCGATATCATATTATATGATGTTTTCATGCTTATTGTTTGTTTTTATTTGTTCTTTTTCTACTCTACTCTTTTTAAACACAAGCATGAATGTAATAAAGTCCTCGAAAAATTCATGCGATGTTTGGTAAATTTCATTTATCCTTTGAGAGACAGTCAAGTCTCAAACATCTCAACCCTAGTGTTAGTCAATCAAGATTCACCACAGGGAAGAGCCTTTACTTTAGGTTAGGCCGGTCTCATCATCTACGCAATTTCCCCGTCCATCGATTGATCATGCAAGTAGGCATCTAGTCAGCACATAATGAAAAAAAAAGCATTCATCTTGGATTATGGATTCTCTTCCTCAATCAAATGTCTATCAGTTGATCCCTATTCATTCGGTCAAAGTCTCCACGGCGTTTTCACGCCCCTCCTATTAAGAGGTGCACCATGTTGACAAGAATTGACAAAGAGCTTTTTGTACACATCCTCGAGGGCATCATTCATGGCATTCATCACTAGTTTATTTTAGGGCATGGTATGGCTTTGCTCTTGGTGTTGTTTAATACATGTTGACTATCGTTTTTCCCCATTTGAGAATCTTCATCTGCTCTAAGTGGGTAAGCTAGAATCCTCATGTTAGGTTGGATGCTCAAAAGACTTTCTTTCTCTTTACCCTTTCCATCTTCATCTTTTTGAAAGCCCATACATTCTTCAAGATTTCCATTAGTCCTACGTTCAACGTGCACGGCCAGGATCCAAACCTATAAAGACTCGCCATATCTTTTCAAAAGCCCATACATTCTCTAGGATTTTCATTAGTCCTATGCTTAGTGTGCATGGCTAGAGTCCAAACCCATCAGACCCATCATGGTTATATGAGATGAATACAGTTTCTAACATCCTCCCTCACACTCGGCATGTACGGTCAGGGGCTCCCACATAAATGGGCTTGGGTAAAACTCACCCATCAAGCCCACCATGGATTTGGTTATATTCGACCATGGATTCAGTTGAAAACGACTGTCTTCACACAATTGGCGGCGATCCTAGCGGCTTATGCGCCGTTTCAACGATTGTCGATGACAGCGGCGATGATGGCCAGCAGCTAGCAGTCATCTTGAGTGGGTGGGGTGGGGTGTTTTGGGTGGTATTCATGTAAATAGTTTTTAGAATAAGAGTATTATTGTCCAAAAATTTAATTACTTAAAGGTAAAATTGTAACAAAATTAAGATTAATTTATGTAAAATGAGAGACATTTTTGTTCAAAAAATGAATTTATGCTGTTACAAAAGTCATTTTGCACTGTTGAGTTAATTATTATTTGATATACATACAGGGGTATTTGTGTTCGAAATGTTAATTAATTATGGATAAAATGGGAACAAAAATAGGATTATCCTAGTAATTTTAAAATAACACCATTTCAATCAGTACTCAGATTACCTCTAAAATTGTCTACAATAATTATTATTAGGATTGAAAGATTATTAAAATATTTTATTACGTAACAACCAAATAAGATAATATCTGGATTAAAAAATAGGTTACCAGAATAATCTTTTATTACTACTAACCAAACGCGCCCTCAGGGCAAATGAAATTTACAGTATCTTTTACTGTAGTAGATTAGAACTAACTAATTAGACTATTTTTTAATAAATACAAATTAATTTGTTTTATCAAATATATTATTCAGAAGAAATGTAATAAATTATTTTACTTTTATCTTAATGTTGTGTAACAGGCGAACAAAACACATTAAATGGTAATGTCTTATTATATGAGTTGTTTTAGTCGTGTGCACTAAAGTACAAGATAAACAAATTTTGGGCATGTTTGATTTGTGGATTAAAAATAAATTTTAAAAACTAAAATACAATTTAAAAATTTGAATTGTATTTTAATATTTTAAAAATATATCTCATATATAATTTAAAATTTATTTTCAGATTAAAAGCCGTGGAAAACTAGGGCCGGAAAAAAATGAAAACTGAATCAAACCTGGGGCCCCTTTGGATTAACGATCTAGTTTCGATTTTCATAAGAGTAATGCTACGAATACCAAATTTTTGTACTAAAGGACATAGCAACCAATCAGACACGACTACGCTCAAGTTTTTCGTGAATGAACGGTTGTCCAACATTTATGGACGTCTGCCTATATTTAATGGACTTTCGTTCATATTATATAGACGGGTGTCCATTTACTATGGACGGACATCCGTCCAACAAATTTTAAAAGAAAAATAATAGACGTTCGTCTATCTTATATGGATGAGAGTCATAGTATGTCCAAACAATTTTAAAAAAATTTATAGGACAGGCCATTGTTTATATTCATTCAACTTGTCAATATTTAAAGTAATTGGACAAGTTTTATTAAATTTTTGTCCATATTCAAAGTAATTGGACAAGTGCCATATTCTTAACTTCAATTAGGATTCATAATTAATGCATTAAATAATTTAAATTTTAAAATTTGTTGATATTAAGGATGAGCGTCCATAAATAATTTAGGTCCAAATTTTTTTAGTTTAAACTATGAACATGCATCCATTATAGATAAATAACTGTCAATATAATATGGATAAGAGTTTATTTTAAATGAATGATCGTCCAATAATAATAGATGATCGTCTATATTTAATAGATAATAACTCATCAAATATAGATGTAATTTATCTGATTTAGTAAACACGTCGTTTAATATAAAAATTTGATACAAAACGTTGGTGTTGGTAGTATTTTTCTTTCAAAAAATAATCAAGTAATATTTTTCTTTTAAAAAATAATCAAACCAAATTTTCGATTTAGTTAACTGTTTAAGGGCAATATTAAAACCGTTAATCAAAACCGGTTTTAAAAAAAATAAAAAAAAACATTCCTCCTTCTTTTTCCTCACTTTTTCTTGGGCCCCACTTTTTCTTGGGTAGTGGGTATGCAGACTACAGTGCTTCTCCACACATTTTCTTACGTCTGCTTCTCCACTCAATTATTTTTCTTTTCGTCTTCTTCTCCTTTCACTAATTTCTCTTTTCAGTTTTTCTTCTTCTCTTTCTCTCCACCGATTTCCTTTTTCATTTTCGTCTTCTTCCCCTTTCTCCTTTCACTTTTCTGTTTCTTTTTCTTTTTCGTCATTCTCCATTTCTTCTCTCTCACTATTTTTCTATTTGGATTTGGATAAGAGGCCAGAAGAGAACGCCATGATCGGACTTCAGTGTTCTTCTTCTTCGATGGTTTGATATATTTTTAGCTTTAAGGTTTGTTTGGAAGCTCTGCTTCTGCGTTTTTGTTTATGAGATGTCTCAATCTGAGACTAAGTGAGCCCAATTCTGTGCGTCTCAGACTCTCAGGTGTCTCAGGTGTCGGTTTGTTTGTTATGTAAGCGTTAGATTATGATTTAGGGTATTTGAAATGGACGGCTGTGAGACGTCCATTTAGAGTCTTGTTATTCTAAAGAGTTCAACTTCAAATTTTATTAAAATCGGTTGACTGATAATCAAGCGATATTTCGGTTTGGTTAATAATTCGGTTCGGTTAACCGGATTTTCAGCCCCTATCAAAAACAACTTTTAATCGTTACACTAGTTTCCAATTTACAATTTTATTTCTCTTTTGTATTTGTATAAAAAAATAAAAGTTAGAAAAAAAATAAAAAATAAAAAAAATTATTAACATTTCTTTACTAGCAAAGCCGTTGATTTGAAATCCAAAGGTTCTGGTTTTTCTAAAAAAAAAGAAAAAAGAAAAAAGAAAATACTGGATTCAAACCGACCCCTTTAAATTCGAAGCTCTTAAGATTTGAAGAAGGCAGAGCTGCACAGTGTCACTGACAGATGGACCAAAGGACTCACAGTTTGAGTAAGAACTCAGCAAACTCTGCTACTCAATTACTGTACTACACCTGCTAATCGACTCTCAACCACACGATCTCCTCCTCACCAACGGCCCCGGAACTCCTCGGCTCCTCCCATTTGGTGCAGGGACAATTTCGGGATACACAAAAATTTCCCCGTCTTCGAGGAGGAGGCGAATGCGACTTGACATATTTGAAAAGGCCCCTTTGTATTGTATAGAAATAGAAGTCGACTGTTCCATCCCGTCAAAACGATTCGCCGTCTGTTGGCCAGTACAAGTACAACCGTACCGTACACTGAATCTGAAATCTGGAATTTATTTCGACGATGCACTAAATTATGAAACAAAAGTTTCCTTTAGTTTTCCGATGCGGAGGAATTTGCATTCCCAAATTGTTGTATTCTTATTTATTAAATATTTATTTCTACTTATTTCATTTTTTATTTTCTCAATAATTAAAAAAAATGGATGGTAATGTTATTTACTGTCAAATATAGGGTTAATTATAATATTTAAAAGGTTTTCAGCTCGGTTAATTTATGTTATTAATAAAGGTGATTATCGAAGAGATTTACTCGATTGTCAACTTTAGAGTTTTAAAGATTAGTTGTGATGTACGTAAACTGACATCTCGATAAAAAAAAATATAAGATTAATTTTGTCTATCTAAAAACATAAAAAAAATTATAAATTGGGAAATGCTCAAACTTAATAATCTTATTTATGGATAACTTTATTAATTTGATTGATTAGAAATAAACATAATGATGTAACGAGTATTTTTTATATTTTCATCCACGTTGAAAATTCTTGAATAACAATTTTCAAAGTTTATTAAATATATATTTCTAAATTATTAGATTAAAAATTTTGAAAATTCCATAATTGGGAATTTTAATCCAATAATTATTAAATGAACACATAGAAGAAATTAAATAAAATTATATATAAAATAAGAGGAAAGTGAATTTGGATTAATTAGTTTAATTAAGGTTAATTAATTAGGATTAGCATAAAATAATAATATAAAAAATAGAAAGAAGGGAAGCGACAGGACAAAGCCATGAGTTGAGGTTTACCACAAATCCAGGCATCTCCATCTCTGTCTGGGCCCCATTTTTTCGGTGTTTGTGCTTTTGCTTTTGCCCTGCGTCCGTCCCACCGCTTTCTCCTTCGCCTTCCCCTTGGCCGTTTTCCCAATTAACCCTTTCCTCATTTCAATTCTGTTTCCTTTTTCGATTTTCCCTTTCATAATTTTTTTAATTATTATTATTTTTTATTCACATTTTTAACTCGGGGTGAGATCTGATCCTTATCTGATCCCCCCCTCTGTGATCCCTCCCTCTCTCCTCTGCCATTTCACTATGATTTCGTTTTCAGTGCATTCAAAGCCCGTCTGATTTCCCTCTCTTTTTTTAATCCCGAGAGATAAGCTTTTTATTTTCGCTTTCGCTTTTTCCATTGTTAAGTGTCAACAGAGTGGGAGGTACGTTGTTAGTGGATGATTAAGCGTGTTTTAGGTATGTAAATTCTGGCTTTTGTTTTTATTTTTTTGAAGTGGGATTAGGGTTGTTAGGTTATTAATGTCTGTCATGTTCTGATACGTGTTTTAATTGCTGCTGTTGTTTGTTTATTTGTCTTGTGTGTTTTTTCAGTTTTGGCATATCTGGAGGATTGATCCTAGATTGTTGTTGTTATCTGGATCTGATCAGGGATTTTGTCATCATTTGAATCTATTGTGTTGTCAAGGTTTTATATTTTTTGGTGATAAAGTTTGGATTTTTATTTATTCGCTATTGGTAGGACAGTTTTGATATGTTTCTCTTTAGAAGTTAAAGCTCTGAGCCAGTTAGTGAATGACTGGGAGAGATGATGATTTGATTAAACATAAAAATTGGGTTTGCATTGGAAAACGTATTCCCAATTTTTAACAAAAGGGAGCTGAGATATCTCTGGCTTGTTTAGTTTGGCTGGGGAAAGAAAAGAGGAGGGGTTTGATTGTGGTGGTGAATTATTGTCAAACGTGGGGAAAGTTATATGTGGGCATTGGAAAATAATTTATGAGTGGTGGGCGGTAGCCATCGCTGTTATCACCGGATCATCCTTCTACCTCTTTGGGGTCTCCTAACAACAACAGCAAAAAAGATACTGTCTCTATTAGAGATCCTGGTTTTTGTCTGAAATCTGTTGAATCTCACCTTTCTTCTACTGCTAAGACAAGGGAGTTCTATTCTGGGGACCTTCATTTACATAGTTGTCATTGGCATGCCCTGCAGAAGAGAGTGGACACCTGTTTTCTTCGGGTGTAATGGAGTTGCAGAACAACAATCGCAGTTCCAGTTCCTTTGAAATCTCCAAAGGGTCTACCTTGATGCAGGAAAAGCATGGTAAGTCACAAAGGGTTCGCCACAAAAGCACGCAGTTTGAAGATAATCTTCTTCATGAAGAGAATACCAGGTTAATTTACATTAATGATCCTAGGAAAACCAATGACAAGTATGAGTTCACTGGGAATGAGATCACAACAAGCAAGTACACACTGATTACCTTCTTGCCCAAGAATATTTTCATTCAGTTCCATCGGGTAGCCTATTTATATTTTCTGGCAATTGCTGCTCTCAACCAGCTTCCCCCTCTTGCCGTCTTTGGGAGGACAGTGTCTCTTTTCCCCCTCCTGTTTGTGCTTTGTGTGACAGCTATTAAAGATGGCTATGAGGATTGGCGAAGACACAGATCAGACCAAAAAGAGAACAATCGGGAAGCTCTGGTGCTTCAAGGTGATCGGTTTCAGTTGAAAAAATGGAAAAAAATCCGGGCTGGTGAGGTCGTGAAAATCCTTTCTGATGAGACAATTCCATGTGACATGGTCTTGTTGAGCACTAGCGATCCTAGTGGGCTTGCTTACATTCAGACAATGAATTTGGATGGTGAGTCAAACTTGAAGACAAGGTATGCTAGGCAAGAAACGGTTTCTGCAGGACCTGAAGATCCTATATCAGGGCCGATCAGAGAAGATTCTGTATCAGGGCTGATCAGATGTGAGCAACCCAACAGGAATATTTATGAGTTCACGGCCAATATGGAGTTCAATGGGCAAAAGTTCTCCTTGAGCCAATCAAACATCGTTTTGCGTGGTTGTCAGCTGAAGAACACTGAATCGATCATCGGTGTTGTGGTATATGCAGGACAGGAAACAAAAGCAATGTTGAATAGTGCAGCATCTCCATCCAAGAGAAGCAGATTGGAAGGTTACATGAACAGGGAAACCCTGTGGTTGTCCGTTTTTCTTTTAGTTATGTGTATGGTGGTGGCCTGTGGGATGGGGCTATGGCTTCTACGCCACAAAGAGGAGCTTAACACTTTGCCTTATTACAGGAAAGTGTATTTCACATATGGGAAGGATAAATTTAAAAAGTACAAATATTATGGGATTCCCATGGAGACTTTTTTCTCCTTTTTGAGCTCTATTATAGTGTTTCAGATAATGATACCAATTTCTCTGTACATTACAATGGAACTGGTTCGTTTGGGACAGTCATATTTCATGATTGAAGACAGGCACATGTATGACAGCAGCTCTGGTTCAAGGTTTCAGTGTAGATCTTTGAATATAAATGAGGATTTGGGTCAAATACGATATGTATTTTCAGACAAAACTGGGACACTTACAGAAAACAAAATGGAATTTCAAAGAGCAAGTGTGTACGGGAACAATTATGGGAGTTCCTTGCTTGTGACCGATTCATTTGAAGGACAGGGAACTGCAGGTATGTCAACTTTATAATTTGATGACTTTTTTCCTTTATGGTAGAGGCATGTTGCTCCCAAGGCTACGAGATCCAATATCAATAAACCAGTGCATGCTGGCAGAATAATTCGTCATGAAATTTTAGGTTCTTTATACTGTTTCTTATATGTCATTGAATGTATTGACTTACAAATGTTATGAACACTGTGTATGATGCAGCCATTTAGTGATCAATGCCCGTTAAAATTTTATGTTCTTCTGATCTTACGTGGCTATAGCAATTATTTTCTTTTATTTGTTTATATGTCATGTATACGCTTATGATATCATGTGTTCTTTAATGGTGTGGCTGTCTGTTTCCGTTGTTAGCATAGTAATACAATTGAACTACGATTACAAACTTTTTTGTAGTCCAATGTAGGGTAAAAAATGTCAGCTCTTTACTGGAATTAGAGCAGGAGATTCCTGTAACATGGTCTCTTTGTAGTCCACTCCATGGTTCAAGTTTCTGTTTGCTTGTTACCATCTGACTGTTGATTGCCATGTCTTGACGTTTCAATTCCTTCCAATTTTACTCATCTTATTTTGGACCAGTGACACCGAGTAATTGAGCTGTCAGTGGGAGCAACTAAGAAAGTTATTATAGTTGATTAGTAATTTCGTTAGTTTGAGCCTTCAAAATCATGCTTAGTAATGAAGACCATTGCACAAATTGCAATGAAAGGATAATTTAGACATTGTCCTTATCTTATTAGGAACAATCAATAAAAAGTAGAATGGATAAATATGTGCTTTATTAGCTTAGAATCAACCCTTACGAATGAAAAATTTTCCTCCAAATGGAACCATTAGCTGGATGAGACCTGTGTTACTGAAAACGTATATTTACAAGATTATGAGGACTCTAGGAGATTGCGAGCTTACTTTGCCAATAATTTATTTTAGAATCTTTTGTATGATAAATACATTTGGTTAGTTCATATTGTGCCATTAAACATAAAACTGAAATATATCTATCAAGAATTTTAACTCTTTTTCTTTTCAAAGCTCAATTTAGTGAAGGCTCGCTTCTGTTGTGTCAAATGCCCTCTGTTTGTGAAGGACAGGGTTGGGAACTCATAATCACCGTGACTGATATCATAGTGGGCCTTTTTGTTAGAGTTTATTGGTAGAAGCATCTATATGAGGAAGCAAACCAATTTTTTTTTTTTTTTTTTTTTAGCTCTTGCATCATTGAATTATCAATATCGGGCTGTCCATTGGTTGTGAGTAACGAATGATATAAGCACCAGAACAACCTCAAAAGATAGTAATGGTGACACTTATGATTTATTTTGGCATTTAATTATTCATGGTTTGCATTCAGGTTTTTGAGGTAATTGATATTGTACACCTTATCATTAAAGTGATATATTAGTTACTTAAAACAACAAAAATAACAGCAGTTAACCTAACAAGAAAAAAAATATCATAGTTTGGTAGAAGAACTACACCAATGTCTAAAAGGTAGTTTATGCCATATGGCTGGTAAACTTATGGAGATAAACAATTACGAAAGCTAATCTATTTTGATTCAAGTCATTTTTTCTGATCTTCATTGATGACTGTAGTATTTATGATCTGTAAAGAACTTGAATTAGAAAACATAATAAATTTTTAATGTTCATAGTGAATCCTGTATTGATTGCGTGCAAAGAAGCTACATCATGAAAATTGTATTTATTGTTTGTCATTTTTCTTTTGGTGACAATCTTGCTGCAAATTCTTCAGTCGATAAATTGAGGAGAATTTATTTTAATTAACTCTTTCATTATCATTAGCAGCAAAAGCTGTTGGTAGAAGGAGATGGAAACTTAACTCGGAAATTGCCGTTGATTATGAATTAATGGAGTTGTTGACCAAAGACTTAGCTGGTGATGAACGAATTGCTGCACATGAGTTTTTCCTTACACTGGCCGCATGTAATACTGTGATCCCAATTCCTAGTTCTGGAAGATCTTCCAGTTTCATCGGAAGCGAATCACTTGATAATGTAGAAACTATTAGTTATCAGGGTGAATCTCCAGATGAGCAAGCGCTAGTTTCTGCAGCCTCAGCATATGGATACACTCTCTTTGAGCGCACATCTGGCCACATTGGGATTGAGATCAATGATAAGAGATTAAGGTAGATGGTTTCTCACTTTAGCTTTTCTTTCAATTCTCTGTCCTGAATGTCATCACCACCCATCCTACCCTAGTTATTTTCCTGTGGTTGTAAAACTGAGTAATGTTTCTGCTACTCATTTCTGTTGTTAGCTCTAATACAACATTTTATGAACATTGTAGTTTTCAGTATTTGAATAAAAGCTTCAAATGATTATCTTTTATGTTCAATATAGGTTTGATGTGTTGGGATTGCATGAATTCGATAGCGTTCGCAAAAGAATGTCAGTCGTTGTCAGATTTCCTGACAATAGTGTGAAGGTGTTGGTGAAGGGTGCTGATAATTCAATGTTCGGTATATTAGCTAAAGATTCTGAGAGGAATGACCTTGTAAGGCATGCAACTGAGAGCCATCTGACTGAATATTCATCACAGGGCTTACGCACTCTTGTCGTTGCTGCAAGGGATCTTACTGATGCAGAACTTGAGCAGTGGCAGCGCATGTATGAAGATGCAAGCACCTCTTTAGCCGATAGAGCTCAAAAACTTCGCCAAACGGCATTGCTTATTGAATCCAATTTAAATTTACTTGGGGCTACTGGAATTGAGGACAAGCTACAGGATGGTGTACCAGAAGCAATTGAGGCCCTTCGGCAAGCGGGAATTAAGGTCTGGGTTCTGACTGGAGATAAACAAGAGACAGCAATTTCAATTGGTCTTTCTTGCAAACTTCTGTCCACAGATATGCAGCAAATAATTATAAATGGTAATTCTGAGGAGGAATGCAAAAATCTTTTAGCTGCTGAAAAAGCTAAATATGGTGTGAAATCATCCGATGGAAAAAAAAATAGTTCGAAATCAAAAGAGAATACTGAAAACAACCATCTTGAGATTCCGAATGATACGAAGTCTTCCAATGTGCCAGAAGGGTGTTCTGGGAAGGATGAAGTGAATGCATCATTGGCACTCATAATTGATGGAAATAGTTTGGTGTATATTCTGGAGAAGGATTTGGAGACAGATGTATGAATCCTTCTATCCTTTTCTATTTGTTACTCCACTTAAATGTTGTACTACATTAACTTTGTTCTATCAGTTTACTTTTCTTAAATGTTAAAGTTATGCTTTGGTACATAATGCAGTTGAATTAGCTTCCATAGTCTATGAACCTGTTTAACTCCTTGATATTTACTTGATAATTCATTTATGTTTCAACAGCTTTTTGACCTTGCGACTTCCTGTCAAGTTGTGCTATGCTGTCGGGTTGCACCATTGCAGAAAGCTGGAATTGTTGATCTAATCAAGAGCCGAACTGATGATATGACACTGGCCATAGGTGATGGTGAGTTTTCTTGCTGACAATTAACGTAGCTGCTGGGGAGGATTCAGTTCAGCTTGGGATGATCTGCTCCGGCAAGCTTGTTATATTTCTGTGCTTACACATCAAACCAATATTTATTGTCACGTTTTGATTTTTCTGAAATAGTTGTGATGTTCATAAGCATGTATCATTGCACACACAATTGCTTTTGTCCAGGAAGCTGTTATTCTTGCTTTTACCTGACCAATGGCATTTTTATAGGGGCCAATGATGTTTCTATGATCCAAATGGCGGATGTTGGTGTTGGAATATGTGGTCAGGAAGGGCGTCAAGCAGTGATGGCATCAGACTTTGCAATGGGGCAGTTTCGGTTTCTGAAAAGATTACTCTTGGTGCATGGACACTGGAATTATCAGCGTGTGGGCTATTTAATTCTATACAACTTCTACCGTAATGCTGTTTTTGTATTGATGCTATTCTGGTATGCATAGTTTCTTTAATTTGAGCATTTATATTTTCTTCAAACTTCTATGTGTAACATATTTTTTATTATTGTCTTTGGTGGGATATATTTTGATTTCGGGTAGTTAACTTTTTTATGTTTTGGTCTTCTTTTACCACCAAGCATTAATCATTGAACCACAAGAAACTTAAAAAATATTGTGAATTTCCTTTTTCAGTTACAAATAAACATAGCTGTTGAATTCCTTATGAGCAAGCACTTCCCTCCTTTGTTAAATGACAAATAATGCATTATAAATGGATAAGTCTTTGAATAGGATATTGTGAATGGATATCTGGATGATTTAAAGCTTTGTCAACTTTTGGCCCATATATCTGATTGATGTGGGATGTTAGAGAAAATTGGAAGTAGCTACTTGTTCTTTTGGCTGCTTTTGAGGTCTTGCATCGTAAACAAAAAATGTGGCAGTTTCAGTACTAGGGGTTTGTTTCTCCTATTATCTTATATCATGAAGCACTTCTGAAGTTGTGGGTTTATTATTAACATGCTTTCATTTTTCTGTAGGTACATATTGTGCACAGCTTTTTCGACTACTTCTGCATTAACAGATTGGAGTAGTGTATTTTATTCTGTTATATATACATCTGTGCCCACTATTTTTGTCGGTATTCTGGACAAAGACTTAAGTCATAGGACATTGTTACAGTATCCAAAACTTTATGGTGCGGGGCACAGACAGGAGGCATATAATATGCATCTCTTCTGGATCACTATGTGTGACACACTATGGCAGAGTCTTGTTCTCTTCTATATTCCTTTATACGTTTACAAGGAGAGCACAATTGATATCTGGAGCATGGGCAGTTTGTGGACATTAGCCGTAGTCATCCTTGTTAGTATACACCTGGCTATGGATATACAGCGTTGGATATTTGTTACTCATGCGGCGGTATGGGGATCTATAGTTATTACATACACCTGCATGGTGGTACTGGATTCTGTCCCTATTTTACCCAACTACTGGTTAGTTTTGCGGATGTCTAGTAGGATATGTTTCATTGTCTTTCTTATTCTAGTTCTATAGACTAAGTGAATACACATTAATGTTTTTGGCAGGACAATCTACAATCTGGCTAAGTCACCAACCTATTGGCTCACCATTTTGCTTATTATAATTGTTGCATTGCTCCCTCGTTTTCTTTTCAAAGCTGTACATCAACATTTTCGGCCTTCAGATATCCAGATAGCCAGAGAAGCTGAGGTACTAAGAAAACAAGCTAATTATTTGAGTTCAAAACCAAATCAGGATTCCAGTTAGCATGTGCTTTACCTCTCTTGTTGAACCCATCTTGAGATGGCTTTCCATGAGTTCATGCTTGATATGGCTCTCCGACGGCATCTAGTTGTAAAGTTCTGTGGTAAGCGCTTGTTTTATTTACCTTATTCTATCAATTGTACATACTTATATTATGAAGTTAGTTGTAACTGATAATACCTTGTAATTATTTACTCGGGATGTAATAGTTATTCAATATAATGTAAGTGATGTTATGTGGTTGGCATTCCTCAGATGAGTTCCAAAAAGCTGAGTTTGCACCAGTAATTGAAAGAAACGGTTGGCATTGAAACAACGGAGCAGAGAGTTATCGATTATTGGATTGTCAGGGCAAGTGAGACGATCAAAGCCAATGAGAGTGGTTCGGGTGTATTGAAATAGCCAGTTGGATGATTGAAATCGGGAAGGTTGGAAGATGCGAAGCCGGGAGGGGAGCTTTTGAACTTCGGTTGATTCTTTTGAGTGTTGAGGATTTGGCAGTGTGTAAGATTTTGATCACGACATTAGTAGCCTGAAATGGCTAACATGGACAGAAAATATAATTCCCTAGTATATAGTAGTTTGTGTAAAGTTCATCAGGTTGACACTGAAAAATATTAGGAAAAAGAAAAAAAAAATTGTTGACAGAAATACAGGTCATTTCATTCAATTTCATTTGCCTTGACCAAATCTTGCAACTTCACCTATGGAGGCCGAGAAGAATCATGAAGCGCATATTCGGATTTCTCTTAAGATGAGTGATGTCTAGTACATAAATATATGTTCACAGAAGAGCTTAATGTTTGGCCATTAATGGCGTCCATTGAATTGGCTCTCTATAAGTTTGTTTAATCAGATCAAACATTTATAGCTTGTTTTTTACTTTGTACCAGAGACTCAGAGAGGCACAAATACAGCTGCCATATTTAAAGCCAACAATATTTGAATCAAAGTGGCAATCATGGTGCTTTGTATTTGCTTGATTCAATCAATTTTTGGGGCAGGCCCTATTGAATTAAAGTTCGTACATACAGTACAGGTGTAGTAAAGCCTCTGGATTTATGTTTGAAGGATTCTCATCTTTTTTCTTTTAAAAAAAAAAGAGGGATAAGCCCTCCAACCACTAACAATTTTTTGTACAATTCAATCTGTAAACTGTACTATCTTTTTTTCTCCTTTTTTTTTTTTTTTTTTTTTTATAACCGAGATGTTTGAGTCAGTTTATGCGTGTCTCAACTAACTTTAGGATATATTGAACATTCTATAAGCTCAAAGAATCAAGTAAGTTACAATGTTATTATGATAAGTGATCTCAATATTTGAACCCAGAAACTCTACGATCTTTGAAAAGCCATAGGCCAATATTTTTTCTATAGTGGGACATAACAAACCTAAAAATTTTGTGATTGGAAGCAAATTACATGTCTAACGGTTCGATCAATCTTTTTTTTTTTTTTTCAATCAAGATGTTTGACCAATTTATGTACATCTCGACTAATTCTCAAGACGAAACTTATACAGTAATTCACCGTTGGTCCGTCATAGCTCCTAACTTAAATCGTGGATATTTAAATGGGAAATCAACCCTCACGATTGGGAATACGGCCTGATTAATCTAATATGTAGTTATAACATAGTTTTATGTGTATAGTTGATTCAAGGAGATGACCACAAGAATATGAACACGTTTTATTTTCCAATCATTCATATAAATTATAAAATAAATAGTAGTAGTAATAAAGAAACATAATTACAAATAAGGTGCACATGAAAAATAATAGATTTATCTTTTAAATAATCATCGAAAATCAATATATTGATCTGATAATATTATTAAACCAATACGAAATCGTAAAGTATCAAATTATTTTATTTTATTTTCAACCATCAATAAAATGTTCACATGGGTATTATGACTAAAGGAATTTAGTATGCTCATAATAAGATGATTTATACTTTAAATAAAATTGAAAAAATATATATAAAACATTTTTTTATGATAAAATTCTTTTTTATATATTCAAATTATTTTATATAATTATTAAATTGTATTGATAAAAAAAAATTATATTACAATAAAGCTTATATATAATATAATATTTATTTAATTATTAGGACAAGCTGTATAAAAATACTGTACAACCTACGTAACCCTAACTAACTAGATGTTGTCGTCTTCTTCTAGCCTAGATTGCCCCTCGATTTTTCTTTTATTACGGAAGAATCAACGTCTCAAGTTAGTATAATCAAGGTCATTATTGTCCTTCGAAAAATCGTTGTGTCTGAAACGGATAAGAAACGGAGACAATGAACTCAACTTTATTTTTTAATAGGTCCCAATCTTGATGCTGACAATGCATAGAATGACGTCATCCTAGCTACGTCATCCTTTCGTAACCTGTACGGCTAAACACTTGCTCAAACGCGCGTGGAATCACGGTTTGGTGATATTTCTGCCCACCTAACACTTTTCTTAGTGGATTGGAAGATATGTTAATTACTCAGCCCCCCTAAATGTTTATCTAATATTATTGATATCCCTATATATACAAGACAAACTTTCACCATTTTCTCTTGCTTTTGCCTAGAATTAAACACATGCTTTTGTTCTTAAATTGTCATTGGCTTCTTCATTGTTAGATAAATTTAGTCAAATTGAATTATATTTGACTTTACCAAAAATATATAGGTTGCCTCTTGGTACTAGTAAAAATTACTTGAAGCATCTTATTCTATGAGCAATGCTAAGTTAACAACCGCCACTCACAAATATCTCTTACAAACCTAATGTGTCAACCGATTAACGTTGTCATGTCATCTCTCACCCCACCCAAGACATCCAAGCACTACGGTAAATAAACGGTTGTTCCTGGAGAAGGAACGACCATCCCTTATGAAGGAACGGCCGTTCCTTCAAAAGGAGCGATTGTTCCTTGAGGGAACATGGTTGTTCCTTACAACCGTATCTTCTGTTCTGTTACTTCTCTATTTCTTCTTCTTCTTAATTCTTCTTTTTCTCTCCTCTTTTCTTCTTAATTCTTCTTCTTCTCTCTTCTTCTTCTTCTTCTTCTTCTCCTCCTCCTTCTTTTGAGAAACGGAAAAATGATCATACCTTTATAAGAAACGGCCATTCCATATGAAAGAAACAATCGTTTCTTTGGTCTAGTCAAAATTATTTTCCGTTGGTGAAGCTACCGTGACAGTGACTGGTCAGGTGCCACGTCTGCGTTGTGAGAGGGAGTTGTTGGCGTAGCTTTATTCCTTATACTATAATAAAAAAACTTTAATAGAAAGAAAGTCTCAAGATTATCTAAAAAAATTATGGAGAATGTTCTTCATTTTAAAGAAACAATCAATATATATATATATAGTAAATTTCTAGTATGAATGCCTTTTAAGTTTTTAACATGTGGACAAATGGTTAGCAACTGGTCTCTTGCTCCACCCTCGGATAGCTCAACTGATAGGACAAGTGTTGGGATGTGCGGTTAAGACGCACTATCCTATTTTTGAATCCCCATGGCTCCCTAAATTTAAGCAGGTAATCATGACAATGGGATGCTGTGTTAGTCACCTATAGAGATTAGTTGAAGATGCATGCAAACATGTTCGGACACTACGTTTCAAATAATAATTAAACAAAAAAAAAAGTCTTTTGCTTCAAAAAATGTAAAATGAAAGCTGGACTCTAGCTACTCACATTTATTTCATATGTTAAAAACTTTAAAATATCTGCACATCAGAACTAATCATACAGAAATTTTGACTCAAATTTAATATGTTGTCGATATTTTTTACGGTATGGATATCCATAGTAAATTTATAGCATGAAATAGTTTATGTTCAATGAAAGAAGTAATCAATCCAATATATTCATTAACATTATACAATAAATTAGGAATACTTATTTTTTAAGACAAGGGTACAAAACTTATAGGGGTGTCAGATATATATTCCAAAACTTATAGGGGTTACTTAATTCGTGGAAAATAAAAAATGAAAAATATGTGAAAGTAGAGTGGAACTAGCGCGTGGGTGGTTGGATGATAAATAGCTTATAAAGTAATGGAATTTTTCTTTCAAGGTTCCCCCCACTGGCCCCTGGTCTCTTTCTCAAATATAAAGGCCGCCCAATTTTCTTGTTCCATTTCAATCTACCACCAGAGATAATGGAGTCTTCCTCTTGGCCTGATCATCTTCCTTCAGATCGACGGAGAGCCATTGATGAGCTCGTTAAAGGTCGAGATCTCACCCGTCAGCTTCGCGATCTCGTTCATAGTAACAACAACAACAACAATAATAATACTAATGCTGCAGTCTCATCACTCAATCAAGATCTTGTCCTCAACATACTCAACTCTTTCACCAACAGTCTCTCCATTTTGAAGAGAAGTTATGGTGAGTCTGATGAAGTCTCTCAAGTTCCAACTGATCCTACCCACTTCACCTGGGACGCTGATGTTGCTGTCAAGTCTGAGGATTCAGAGGGAAGTAGTAAAACTACTTCAACAATCAAAGATCGGAGAGGATGCTACAAGAGAAGGTAATAATAATTATAATAATAATAATTCTACCTTTTTTATAAAAAAAAAAAAAAAAAGTATTTTAAGGTTAGTTTAGATAAAGGGTTGTTTTTGAAACTTTTTAGATTAGTATTTTGCGTGATTAACCAATAATGTTTAGTGAAAATGTATTTATTAATAGTTTTTTAGGGTTAGTTTAGTGATGTTCAAGAGAGAGAGAGATGTTTTTGGAACTTTTTAGATTAGTATTTATGAGTGATTAATTAACCATTGATTAATGAAGATATATAAATATATTATGCTTTTGATTAATTGTTTAATTCAGGAGTGTTTAATTACTAATCTTAACACTAATTAATTGATGTTTCTTTTGGAATTCACTTGAATTAATCACTATATTTCCCATTTCTTGATTGCAGAAAGTGTTCTGATTCGATTACCAAAGAGACCTCTACACTGACGGACGATGGCCATGCCTGGAGAAAATATGGACAGAAAGTGATTCTCAATGCCAAATACCCAAGGTATGATATCAAAAGTCAGTCAGAAAAGATGATTTGAAATAATCTAGCTAGATCTTTAACCTAATTTTAAGTTTTGATCCATTTTCTGTGTGCAGGAACTATTTTAGGTGCACCCACAAGCATGACCAAGGTTGCCAGGCTACAAAGCAAGTCCAACAAATTGAAGAGAATCCTCCATTGTACCGTTCAATATATTATGGTCATCATACATGCAAGAATTTGCTCAAGGCTTCTCAGCTTCTTTTGGATTCTACTTCAAAGGATCAATCTTCGATGATCAGCTTTGGTAATATCCCCATCGCAGATAAACAAAACCACCCATTTTTCTCTTCCTTTTCCTCATCTGTGAAACAGGAATACAGGGATGAGTTACCACCTAGTGATCATCATAATGACCCCTCATCTTCGTCCGATCATCATTATCTCTTGCCACCTCATGATGATCAACTTACAACATTGTTGTCATCGGATCATGGGGAGGTGATTTCTGGGGGTAATTCTTCATGTTCAAGTTTGGACATGGAAGTCATCGCGGTGGAATCTGTCAACTTTGAAGATGATATTTTGCAATATGTCTTTTAATATATATGCCCAGTTCCCTTGTAATATGTTCTTGTAGGAAAAACTTTATTAAATTTGCTCTAGCTTCTTTTTATAAGACTCATAGTTTCTTCTGTAACTCCCCTCCTAATGTATAATATGAAAAATTTTAGCTTCTCCATTACTGTATCAGTACTGCTTTAGTGTCTCAACATGGAGAAAATGAATCCTAGCCTTTTTTTTAAGATAAGGTTCTGATAAAGTTATGTATAGTGTGCATTAAAGAACTCCTTGCTTGCTAAGTAATTATGTTGAACACTTTAGGAATAAAAGTTGCTGACGGTTAAGGTAGTCTTCTAGCATGGACAAAAAACAGTATTTGAACAGGCTCTAGTAGCTTGACTGTTCGTTTGAGACTCTTGGATATATTACTCAAGAGGTCTTAAGTTCGAATCTTCACGACTACTAAAAAGGGGTAGTCACTGGAGACTTATCTAGTTGTTAACTTCAGGGTTTTATTTTGGGGAGGGACTAGCTTGAGGTGTGCGCAAGTCACTTGGACACCCTGATCCTTGATATTATCTCGAGTTGCTAGGGTTTAGGGATCTAGAGTCATTGAGTAGTTGAGGTGTCACTAGTAAGCTGGAAGGACACCCTCGGATCCTTGGATACCATCTCGAAGAATCTATAACCACCAATATGATTTGGGTTAAAGATGAGAACTGGGTTAGGTAAAGTTAGACCAATTGCAGATATAGTATGCAATAAGAACTGGGTATTCACTGGAAGCTTATCTGGTCGTTAACTTCACAGTTTTAGAGACTAGTTGAGGTGTACGCAAGCTGGTTTGACAACCTCGGATACTATCTCGAAGAATCTATAACCACCAATATGATTTGGGTTAAAGATAAGAACTGGGTTAGGTAAAGTTAGACCAATTGCAGATATAGTATGCATTAAATTAACTTATATCCATGTCACAACGAAGACAGTGGCCATAGATAATTTGTAAGTTACTCAAATATTATATAACCAAGTTCAACTTTGCACTACATATGAAGTTGACATTAACCCATATTCTTGTATCTTAAACCCTAATTATTTGGCCTAATGAAACACATGTTAATTTATTTATTAATTAGCTTGAGTAATGGTCAAACCATATCCCATATCAATTCAGAGAATCCCATCCTCTTTGAGTCTTGTCTGTTAATCTCCTTTAGGAGAGCAAAAGATTAAAGATCCTGATAAGGATATTAATTAGGTGGCTAAAAGAAAGGATTTATAAGATGGATGATGAAAAATATGTTGATTCTTCAAGCGTTTACGTGGGGCAAACGCTGAAGAAAAGCACACAAAAAAATCTAAGAATGATCTAAATTTACCTATCAGAATGCCCCACAGCACATGGAAACGAACAATGTCTTTGTAACTTCTTGGACGCTGCATGCCTTTGAAAGATAAAGAAAGAAGGAAGTGTGCTCAAGCACAGTGAACCAACCACTCACTTTCAAATCATCAATCAACTTTATAAATCACTTGGAAAATTTTGGCCCTCTTGAACGTGAGATCAGCATTCAAAATTCAATGATTCAACCCTCGTGGATTGAGATAAATGGGGTCCTCTTTTCTTTTTTCGCAGAGGACAAGACCATGTAAATACAAAGCTATAACCAGTCAAATTTTCTGATTGCTCCATGTCCCTCGATCAACTTTTGTTTTGGGTAATCTTGTTTGTTCATACTTTGTGGAAATTTGATCAGTACCTTTCAGTCAACACCAATCTTTTTCTTTTATAATCTATCCATGAACCAATGTACAAGGAAACTTACAGAGACAATTAATAAAATTTATTCCATTTAAATTTCACTCTTTTGATTACTCCTCTTTGGATTCATTCAGCTTTCTTAATTAACATATATAATATTCAAGTTTGGTGGTTGTTGAGCAATTTGTACTGCCCCCAACTTACAATTATTTTATTTCATGTTGGTTTTAAGTACAATTCTCTGTCAGGTCATTTCTGCAGTTTCCTTAGTTGTTTAACTGGTTCAATCTTGCAAGACACTGATTATAAAAATCATGCCAAAACAAAACGACAGTTTTGAGGTTTATCTTCCTGTAATAAGTTTGGTAGAAGTTAACACACACACAAAGAACATCAATTGGTTGAATAAACACCAATTAACTTTCTCTTCCTATAATATTACATGTTTTATGTATATACATGGTTGGCTTATGTTCCTGGTAATACTGATACCTTATGAGGATTGAGTCATTAACAAGGTGGGCGGCTTCATTCTTAGTTGTCATTATCATATCCAATTACTGTTTGACCGTAGCCCCATACAAGCTTCTGACGTAGCATCCAAGTATGCCATCCATCCTCGCTTTTAGAGATAGCAATGGGGCCGATATTTTTGAGTACCCGGCCTGACCCATCCCAAAAAGATCAGACTTTATCCGATGTTTGTGGGCTTGGGCTTGGGCCTAGGCCGGGTATGGGTATATCTGCAGGTCACTCAGGCCTAGCTCGACAATTTTAGTATTAATTATACTAAATTATCCTTATACTGTATATTTAATTACAAGATTATCATATATATATATATATATATATACTCATTTTTCTCAAACCCTACATGGATGTATGGATGCACTTTGTGGAAAGTTATTTATATATTTGTGAGTGTTAAAAAATAAATTAATATTTAAAAATTGTTTCTAGAATTAAAAATATAAAAAAAAAATTTGAAATTTATTAATATTTAAAAATTCATATTATAAAAATGAGTGGGCTTGGGCCGGGCCTAAGGTTACAAAAAACCCGTCGGACCGGGCTTGGACTTTACCTATCATACTCATGATGGGCCCGGGTTAGGCTTGGGCCTTTGTCATGAGGTCAGGCTTGGGTCTGGGCCAAGGGGTACCCGATCTCGACCCAAACCATTGCCATCACTATTCGATTTAGAGCCATCTAGAGCCTACCCGACTAATTAGTTTTATTGGTTCTAAGCATATGCGCTCTTGTCGAGCGTCTATGCCCGTTTTCTCTTTTCTGTTTGGTTTGAGCCTGCGAGCTCTATTAGGGTGTCTGTGCCCATCTTTCCCCTTGGTTTAGAGCCTGCAATACTCCCTTTTAGGCGTTTGTTCTCATCCTTTTGTCCAAAAAGATGGACACATTTGTTCTATTCTTCTTTAGACCTCTTTTGAAGGTATGCCTTTAGTTTCTGTATGGTTTTTTTTTTTTTTTTTAATCATTTATACTATATAAATTATGGACATGGACGATCTACATACTAATGAATTGGGTTAGTAAGCTCACTCAAACTTTTTTTTTAAACTCTTGGATTCATCCCTGATTATAGATCAATGTTCTAACAAAAAAACTTGTTAATCGAGTCGTTTTATTTCATCTAATAAAACAACAACTGACTTAGCTTAATAATATACATGGATTCTAGATCTTAATCTCTGAAGTATTGTTTCATCTTTCAAGTGAGACTAAGCTTCATTTATTGAGAACTTGCCAACAAAATCACGAACATAAAGCCCCCAAACCAGAGCCACAGAGCACAAGGCCACCGGCAAAGGACCAAACATCCACAGCAACAATGGAAAGCACATACACAGAATCCGATTTCCAATGAAAGCCATCATGAAACCCTGCTCAAACACCATCTGTGTGTATGCAGGAAACGAGAACTCCTCAGGAGCGCTCACCAAAAAGTTAGCATCAATCAAGAGCCCCAGTCCCAAGGCGCTGCAAAAGAAGCTAGCCAACAGAAAGAAAGACGTCGAGCCAAACTTTAGAGCAAAAATTCTCCCACCATTACCCGATTGTGGCTCCAAAATTACACTCTGGAAAATCCTGCTTGCGTTGTAGGTGTTGTTCGTTAGCGCTGCCAATGCTAACACCACCAGAATCGCTATTGTTGCAGCTATAGTTGTCGTCAATAGTGTGTTTCTCAAGCTTTGAACAGCCAACATCGCCTTCTTATCATCACCCTAATCATCAAAATCTCATTAGCTTCAGGGTTAAGATGAACATAAGTAATCTATGGATTAACGATTAATTACCTCTTTCATGTTCATAAACCATTCTTTTCTTCTCAATGCTTCGATTCCGATCGTGATACGGGAGGGCTTGATCTTGAAATAACACCACAGATTTACATGGTAACCCACTATAAGGAAGAGGCTCAAGGGGACTAAAACACTATCCAAAAGAAGGATAACAGCCATCGTTGAGCAAAATCAAGCGAGGATTTTTTAACAAAAAAACAAGGCTATTTAACCACAAATGCCAACCGGGTTTGATCTTAAAGTGGAGGAATTCTGTTGAATCATGCTCATATACGCAATATAAAAGCAACTTCGTTTCTAAATTATTGGCCATTAGTGCGCTCTGTAAAGTAGTGGATTAGAAATAATGGACATTAAGATGATATAGTGGGAATTGTGGGAATGGGAACAATAAAGAGATGATGGCAACTTTTTCATCAAAATGATAATATTTTGAGCCAATAATGCCATTTTTTTTGTCTATTTAATTACTGTTCTTCTTAATTTCCTTTTTTATTTGCTAAACTTTATTTAAAGGTGACACTGAGGTTCCTTTCCTAACATATATAGATATCTTACACACAAATACACAATTATTTAAGCAAAGTACTAAATTTTCGATCTATTGAACACTCTATTCGGAATCAATTGAATATCTTATAATCCAATTATCAAAGTAAGCCACAAATATGACGGTGATAACTTTGTGTGACTCAAATACAAAAGGGTGCGTTTGGTTTAATATTTCTATCCCTATTTCCAATCATTTTCCCAAAATATCTGTTTGTTTAATTATTTAAGAAATACTATTAGATTTTTTTAATTATTTTTAAATCCCTTAAGTTTATTAATTTCATTAAATACCTACAGAAAAAAAAGTTTGAAAATTAACAAAAACACCCCCACCCACCTATAATTGCCAGATTCCAACAACCACTATCGGTGGTAGCCGAAATCTGTCATAACGGCCTACAAACGACCAGAACTTGCCAATAATTCGTTGATCGACCATATCTTTGACCGTCGCTGAAGGCAAGATCTAGCCTTTGCGGCCGTTGACTGCCAGATCGATGCACGTCCGACCAGATCCAATTGGTCTGCGTTGTAACGCCAAATTTTGACCAGATTCCGACGGTGGTGGCCGGAATCTGGCACTATGGGTGGGTGGGGGTGTTTTTGTCATTTTATAAAATTTTTATATATTGGGGTGTTTAGTTAAATTAGCAAACTTAGGGGGTTTTTTATGAAATTTTTTAAATTTTACCTCGTAATAATCACCATACTCAACTATCTAATACTATCTCCAAAATCTTATCTAAAATAATAAACCAAACGCACCCAAAACCTTTGAGTAACCTAATGTCTTGTCATCCGGCTATAAGTCAAGTAGTTTAAACTTATTATTTTGTTTTTGAATTATATCCTAATTTCTTAAAAAAAAAAATATTTTTTATTTACCTTTATAAGATGTATAATTGAAACGCATATTGGCCGCTGTTATGGAAAAATACTACTTAATAATGGTCAAAAGCTCTCTTATTAAAACTTCATTTTAGAGAAGGATAAAACGGGCCCTATTTTGTTTTGGTGAAGCCCATTTGAGATGGAAATGGGCCAAATTGAGCCCAATATTGTCGGCCCAGTAAAAGGGATTCCGTTATAACGTCACTATTACAGGACATGGCGAGGAGTAGTTGTGTAATTGGTGATCGGCTAAACTAAAGTGGAAAATGAGCGACTTTACCAAAATTATTTTTGGGAGTGGCAAAGAAGAAGATGATCCGAGTGGGGTTTTACTTTTATTATTATTATCTTTTAGGGTTTTTAATTTTGTGTTTTTGTAATTCAGTCAGAAATGTTATTGGGTCCATTCACTAGTACAGAAATGAAGCTTTTATTGCACAATCAAATGCTTTCTTCTTTCATGGCGGCAGTGAAGGCCTTTACGCTTCCAAAGTTGTTGATTCCTCTTCTTCATCTTCTTCTCCTGATAAGCCTGTCAAGGGCAAGTCCTTTATTAGGTCCATTTTAGTTCTTATTTTCTTGATTTTGTTTGAAATGAATTTGTTCCCTTTTTTTTTTTTTTTTTTTTTTGAATTTTGATTATTTTGGGTGTTGTAACAAGTAATGATGTATGTTTAGTATGGTTCTACGAAAGTTTGGTGAGTTTTAGAGTTGTTTGATGGATATTTAGATTTGATTAGCTTCAATTGGTGGGGTGATATGAGCTAATTGAATGAGAGGGTTTTGATTGTGGTGGATGAATTTGTTTCGTTTCTGGAGGGTTTTAAGCTTATGAATATGGAATTTCAGGTTTGAAACTGTTACATTTGTGAGGCCGAGGGAGTCTGCTAGGACGAAGAATGAGATGCAGCAGAAAACTGGATTGGTGGAGGCTATCATACTTGAGATTAAAGATAGGGAAAGAATTGGAGGTTCATTTCTAAAATTGGATACCATATGTTGCACGAAGAATCTTTCTAGGGATGGGTATTGCAATAGTGGAGAGGTTATTATTCACAAAAATCTGGATAACCCCGACTGGCCTAAACGCGTACAAACTTTCTTTGAGGGAACCAATGGAGAAGCTCAAATGTCTCCTGATGATATTGTTTATATAGATAGAACTGGAATGTACTACCTCTATTTTATGTTTTGTGATCCAGAACTCAAGGGTACTTTGGTTAAAGGAAGAAGGGTGTGGAAGAACCCAGATGGTTATTTACCAGGAAAGATGGCTCCTTTGATGACATTCTTTGGCATAATGTCTTTGGCTTACTTGGTGCTTGGCCTAGCATGGTTTTTGAGGTTTGTCCAATTCTGGAAGAATATTATGCAGTTGCACTATTACATCACCGTGGTAATTGCTCTTGGAATGTGTGAAATGGCTTTCTGGTACTTTGCCAATTTTAATTCAACTGGGAGCAGACCCATGGGGGTTACATTGTGGGCCGCATCTTTTACTTTTTTTAAGAAGACTCTGTCTCGCCTTCTTCTGCTTGTGATCTCTATGGGCTATGGCGTTGTCAAGCCAACCCTTGGTGGTTTAACCTCGAGAGTTGTTCTTCTTGGTTTGGTATATCTTGTTGCATCAGAGGCCCTTGAGCTCTTTGAAAATTTGGGAAACATCAATGACTTTTCTGGAAAAGCAAAGTTATTTTTGGTGCTGCCTGTTAACGTTCTGGATTCCTGCTTTATTCTGTGGATCTTCTCATCACTCTCCAAAACTTTGGAGAAACTTCAGGTAATCTTCTGATTCTGCCATTCTTGCCATTTCCAAAAGTTTATGTTAACATGTCTCTTAAAATGGTAAGTTAGCAGTAATTATTTACCATTCAAACTTCAAAGAAGTTAAGGTAATTTGTTGACCAAAATGTTTTCTTTAGATGATGAGTAATAAATGCTAATTTACCATTTCAAGTCTCTTAACATATGCCCTAGAACGATATACATCCACAATTGCTCATTTATCTTTTGTTTTCCATCTCTGTATTTCAATTTTTCTTTTTCTGTGTATTTGGGTGCAGATGAGGAGAAACATGGCTACATTGGAGCTGTACAGAAAGTTTACCAATTCTCTTGCAGTGTGTGTGCTACTCTCTATAGCTTGGATTGGATTTGAGGTAACTGGGTGTTGTTGCAATTTAAAAACTCTGTAGTGCTTTGTGGTGTACGAAGTTTCTGAAGTATTTCCACTTGTACATTTGTCTCAAACAACACTGCTAATTGAAGCTTATCTACCTTCCTTGGCAGCTATATTTCAATGCAACTGACCCGTTAAATGAGCTGTGGCAATTTGCCTGGATCATTCCAGCTTTCTGGAATTTCCTTTCATACACTCTTTTGATGGTGATATGTGCCCTTTGGGCTCCTTCACGTAACCCTACTAGGTACTTGCTTTGACTTGACTCCTTGTTCTTTGGTGTTTTAATTGCTTCATTCTCACTCTGGTTAGTGATGTTTCCACTTTTCCTTCCACACTTGGGCTGTCTTTTCTGCAACTTTTTTAATTAATTACATACTTTTTGAATCTAAGCTATCACTAACCTGACAAATGGTTGTTATGGTTAGAAATATTACTTAGTTTCTTGATTTGGCAGATAGAGTCAACTCATAGTATGATGATGGGATAATTCTTCTTTTTTTATTATATATATATATATATTTTTTTTTTTTTCCTTAAATTTGAAGCAATTGTATTACGATGGAGCCTTTGCTGAAAATAGCATATTAAAGTATGTATATTAAGTCATTTTTCTGTGTGGACGTTATAACTTTTTTGAAGTGCGGATGAAGGGCAGATGACCAGTATTGTTTAACACAGTGAAAAATCAAAAGTTATTGACTAGTCGCCAACCCTGCCCTTTAAAATTTATGACATCTTGTGGTTTATGTGAAGTGTGATTCAATTTGCCTGAGATAGCTTAACATGCGACATACTTATATTTTTGTGTTCCTGGTATTGATGAAAGATGAGAAAAGTAATTTCATACTAATGTATTACTGCTAATTTGGTGTGGATTCGTAGCTATGCTTACTCAGAGGAGATGGGAGAGGACTTTGATGAGGAGGGTGTCGCGCTGCTGGCACCGGGATAAAAACTGGAGATATGCAAACTAAGGCGTATCATGTGTTGGCCTTGGAGAAGATGTTGAGGAGTATAAGCTGGAATAGATTGATATTTCCGTTTGAGTAATACTACACTTACAAAGAAATTTTACAAAGATCTCTATACAAAGTGATGTGACAAAAAATGAATAGAAGAGTGAATTTAATAAGTTTGATTTTTTGTTTCACTCTTCCATTCATTTTTTGCCACCTCACTTTGTATGGAAATCTTTGTAAGATTATAAGTATAGTATTATTGTTTCCATTTCTCTGTACTAGGAATCACTGTTCAAAAGTCAGTTGCACATCCTGGAATTTCTTTGTAAATCTTGCCACTCAATGAAGGTTGCATGTACAAAAGCAAAGTGTGAATGTTATGTACAATGAACTGAAAGAACAAATAAAGGAGTTAAATATCAGTTTAAGTTTTATAGCTGAACTTTTATCTTCTGAGAATTACAAATTTAGGCAATAAACAGAGTTTTTTTTTTCTTTATCTTTGTGCTTCTATCCTAATTTATTATTATATATGTGCTTGTGCTTTCTTGCTCATATAATTGTAGATGAGTTTAGCAGTGACATAATCAGGATTTTTAGTCGGCCGGGTCAAAATATCAACCAGAAACAAAGTCCTAAATCTTATAACTTAGCCTTTCACACAATTTATACAAACCCAATAAAATTCAACTTATATACCCATCAAATCCAGCTCAACATTCTAGTAATTAATCAATATATCAAAATTAAATCAAATCTTCAAAGCTCTACAACATAGGGTCATTGTTTTAAAACCTGGATCGGAGGATAACCCGTTTTGTTATTTGGGTCACGGGTCAACCAGTCCAACCAGTTGGATCGATGGCGTTAGCGACAATTTTATTTTTAAAAAATTACATATTAATCTCTTAAATTTTAATATATTACAAAATTCCTCTAAAAATGTTCAATTAGTCCCTAAAATTTTTATTTAGTTCAAAAATACCCCAAAAAACTATCAATTAATCCCTAAACTTTTGACATATCTCTAAAACACCCCTATAAGATTACATAGTAACCCTTATAATTTTAAAATATTACAAAACCCCCTAAGACCTGGACCAGACCTTGACCGGAGAAGCTTTCGGGTCCCGGTCTGGTCCGGTTTTTAAAACAGAGCTTAGGGTTACTAAAATTTATCGAATTCAATTTAAAACAATAACTAATTAACTCATACTTCAACATAAACAAGATTAAATCAAAACGCATATTAAAATCTATGAATTTAATCTTCTAATTTCAAACTCATTTATTAAACTCAACAAAAACTTATTGTTCATAATCTTTTATCAATTAACAAAGATAAAAGAAAAGAATTTTAAGTCAAAAAAAAAAAAAAAAAAGAGCATCATCTTATCTTATAATCCAAAGGAGTTGCTTTTCTTGACCGTCTAACAAAAGGAAAAAGATAATAAGAGAGATAATGATAAGAGATGAAGTAGAGAGAAACGTAAAAAAAAGTATTAATTAATAATTCATTTTTATAGGTCAACATGAATTTAAGTTGGGTGAAAATTATAAATTCCGTAAAACTAAAAACTTTTTTTAATTTTTTTTTTTTTTTAAAGTTTAGTGGAACTATTTGTATGTGGCTACATGTCTGTGTGTTAGTATCATGTTTAATTATAGAAAAGTTGATTTCATTTATCATATCGTCTAAGATGATATTAAATAACAATAAAGAAGAGCATATTTGACACCTTTTATAGAGATAATATGACTTGAACAGTCAAATAACAATTTCGACTAAACGTAAATAATCATTCCTTATAGATGAACGATCGTTCCTTAGGGATAAACGATTATTCATTTATAAGAAATTATTTCTTATGAATGAACGGTTGTGAGATTAGGTTATATGCATAATATTACTTATGACTTGAAACGTTTTCTCAATTTTTTCTATGACAATTTAGTCATCCCCATAACGATTTGTCATAGGCCCAATATAGCCACATAGTAAGATATGAGTTCAATTGAATCTACTGAAGTTTTGAAAATAAATAAATATTTTATATTATATGGTATTTACAATTTTGACTTATTTAAATTCATATTGACGTTTGACCCTACCAAAAATTGTATTAATTAACATTTTTTAAACTTTTCTCTCTCCTTCATTTCCTCTCTTTTTCTATGCTACTTTTTTCTTATTTTGGTTGGATTATTCAGAAAAAAAAAAAAAAATTCTTTTAGAGGTTACAAGGTAACATGATGTTTTTTTTTTTTTGTTTAAAAATATTTTCTCGTCTTTCTAAATTGATAAAAGATCACGAGCTATAGCTTTTTATTGAGTTTAATAAATAGGTTTGAAATTGGAAGATTAAATTCCTATATTTTGATGTGAGTCTTGATTTAATCTTATTTATGTTGAGATATGAGTTAATTAGTTATTGTTTTAAGTTGAGTTTGATAAATTTTAGTTAGTTATTGAGTTAATTTTGAATGGTTTAAAAAATTAATGAAACCTTAAGTTATAGAGATTTTGGGATTTGATTTAATTTAGATATATTGGTTAATTGTTTGATATTTAAAGTTGGATTTGATGAGTTTTTATGGGTTTATGACTTGAATTTTATTGAGTTAATAGAAATTGTTTGAAAAGTCTAAGTTATAAGATTTGGGGCTTCGGTTTATAGTTGATGATTTTGATAAATTAAGTTATAATTGTTGCGGGAAATGTACCGGTGGCAGTGGGGATTTATAGTAGTAGGGAGGTGGAGGAGAATGTACTAGTGGTGGTGGGGATTTGTAATAGTATGAGGTGGTGGGGGATGTACGGGTGGTGGTGGAGATTTTGAACTCACTCACTAAAAATCCTGACTACTTTTCTGCCTACAATTCAATAGACTAAGTAAGTCATAAATGTGATAGGTGATCACTTTATGTGACTTGAACACAAGACCTTTGAGTAACCCAGAGTCTTATCATTTGGCCGGTTTAAACCCATTAATTATATACGTGTAAACCCATTATTTTATTTTTGAATTATATCCTAATTTCTTTTTAAAAAAAATATTATTTACCTCTATAAGATGTATAATTGAAACGCGTATTGACCATTGTTGAAAATACTACTCAATAATGGTCAAAAGCGGGTAATGCTATGGGTACTAATGGATTCTACAAACTAGTGTACTAACTTAAAGCATAGTATGGATACTATGTGCATAGTACGAGTACTATGTGTGATTTTAACAAAGGTTAGTATATTGGTTAGTAAAATCCATTAGTACGTATAGTATTATTCAAAACTTTATGTTAGAGAAGAAAACGGGCCTTATTTTTGTTTAGTAAAGCCCATTTGATGGAAATGGGCCACATTGAGCCCAATATTATCGGCCCAGTAAAAGGGATTCCGTTATAACGTCACTAATACAGGACTTGGCGAGGAGTAATTAACTTGGTGATCGGATAAACTAAAGTGGAAAGTCAGCAACTTTACCAAAATTATTTTTGGGAGTGGCAAAGAGGAAGATGATCCGAGTGGGGTTTTACTTTTATTATTATTATCTTTTAGGGTTTTTTATTTTGTGTTTTTGTAATTCAGTCACAAATGTTAATGGGTCGATTCACGAGTACAGAAATGAAGCTTTTATTGCACAATCAAATGCTTTCTTCTTTCATGGGGGCAGTGAAGGCCTTTACGCTTCCAAAGTTGTTGATGCCTCTTCTTCATCTTCTTCTCCTAATAAGCCTGTCAAGGGAAAGTCCTTTATTAGGTACATTTTAATTCTTATTTTCATGAATTTGTTGCTTTTTTTTTTTTTTTTTTTTTTAAATTTTGATTATTTTGGGTGTTGTAACAAGTAATGATGTATGTTTAGTATGGTTCTACGAAAGTTTGGTGGGTTTTAGAGTTGTTTGATGGATCATTTAGATTTGATTAGCTTCAATTGTTGGGGTCATATTAGCTTCAATTGGTGGGGTCATATGAGCTAATTGAATGAGAGGGTTTTGATTGTGGTGGATGAATTTGTTTCGTTTCTGGAGGGTTTTAAGCTTATGCATATGGAATTTCAGGTTTGAAACTGTTACATTTGTGAGGCCGAAGGAGTCTGCTAGGAAGAAGAATGAGATGCAGCAGAAAACTGGATTGGTGGAGGCTATCATACTTGAGGTTAAAGATAGGGAAAGAATTGGAGGTTCATTTCTAAAATTGGATACCATATGTTGCATGAAGAATCTTTCTAGGGATGGGTATTGCAATATTGGAGAGGTTATTATTCACAAAAATCTGGACAGCCCTGACTGGCCTAAACGCGTACAAACTTTCTTTGAGGGAACCAACGAAGAAGCTCAAATGTCTCCTGATGATATTGTTTATATAGATAGAACTGGAATGTACTACCTCTATTTTATGTTTTGTGATCCAGAACTCAAGGGTACTTTGGTTAAAGGAAGAAGTGTGTGGAAGAACCCAGATGGTTATTTACCAGGAAAGATGGCTCCTTTGATGACATTCTTTGGCATAATGTCTTTGGCTTACTTGGTGCTTGGCCTAGCATGGTTTTTAAGGTTTGTCCAATTCTGGAAGAATATTATGCAGTTGCACTATTACATCACCGTGGTGATTGCTCTTGGAATGTGTGAAATGTCTTTCTGGTACTTTGATTATGCCAATTTTAATTCAACTGGGAGCAGACCCATGGGGGTTACATTGTGGGCCGCATCGTTTACTTCTGTTAAGAAGACTCTGTCTCGCCTTCTTCTGCTTGTGGTCTCTATGGGCTATGGTGTTGTCAAGCCAACCCTTGGTGGTTTAACCTCGAGAGTTGTTCTTCTTGGTTTGGTATATCTTGTTGCATCAGAGGCCCTTGAGCTCTTTGAAAATTTGGGAAACATCAATGACTTTTCTGGAAAAGCAAAGTTATTTTTGGTGCTGCCTGTTACCGTTCTGGATTCCTGCTTTATTCTGTGGATCTTCTCATCACTCTCCAAAACTTTGGAGAAACTTCAGGTAATCTTCTGATTCTGCCATTCTTGCGATTTCCAAAAGTTTATGTTAACATGTCTCTTAAAATGGTAAGTTAGCAGTAATTATTTACCATTCAAAGAAGTGAAGGTAATTTGGTGACCAAAATGATTTCTTTTGATGATGAGTAATAAATGCTAATTTACCGTTTCAAGTCTCTTAACATATGCCCTAGAACGATATACATCCACAATTGCTCATTTATCTTTTGTTTTCCATGTGTATATGTCCATTTTTTTTTTCTGTGTATTTGGGTGCAGATGAGGAGAAACATGGCTAAATTGGAGCTGTACAGAAAGTTTACCAATTCTCTTGCAGTGTGTGTGCTACTCTCTATAGCTTGGATTGGATTTGAGGTAACTGGGTGTTGTTGCAATTTAAAAACTCTGTAGTGCTTTGTGGTGTACGAAGTTTCTGAAGTATTTCCACTTGTATATTTGTCTCAAACAACACTGCTAATTGAAGCTTATCTACCTTCCTTGCCAGCTATATTTCAATGCAACTGATCCATTAAATGAGCTGTGGCAATTTGCCTGGATCATTCCAGCTTTCTGGAATTTGCTTGCATACACTCTTTTGATGGTGATATGTGCCCTTTGGGCTCCTTCACGTAACCCTACTAGGTACTTGCTTTGACTTGACCCCTTGTTCTTTGGTGTTCTAATTGCTTCATTCTCATTCTGGTTAGTGATGTTTCCAAATTTCCTTTCACACTTGGGGTGTCTTTTCTGCAACGTTTTTTAATTTATTACGTACTTTTTGAATCTAAGCTATCACTAACCTGACAAATGTTTGTTATGGTTAGAAATATTACTTAGTTTCTTGATTTGGCAGATGGAGTTAACTCATAGTATGATGATGGGATAATTCTTCTTCTTCTTCTTTTTTTTTTTTTTATGATGGAGCCTTTGCTGAAAATAGCATATTAAAGCATGTATATAGGTCATTTTTCTGTGTGGATGTTATAACATTTTTGTAGTGCGGATGACTGGTATCGTTTAACAAAGTGAAAAATCAAAGTTATTGACTAGCCACCAACCCTTTGTCTGCCCTTTAAAATTTATGACATCTTTTGGTTTATGTGAAGTGTGATTCAATTTGCCTGAGATAGCTTAACATGCCGCATACTTATATTTTTGTGTTCCTCATATTGGTGAAAGATGAGAAAAGTAATTTCATACCAATGTATTACTGCTAATTTGGTGCGGATTCGTAGATATGCTTACTCAGAGGAGATGGGAGAGGACTTTGATGAGGAGGGTGTCGCGTTGACTGGCACTGGGATAAAATCTGGAGATATGCAAACTAAGGCGGATCATGTGTATGGCCTTGGAGAAGATGTTGAGGAGGATAAGCGGGAATAGATTGATATTTCCATTTCTCTGTACTAGGAATCACTGTTCAAAAGTCAGTTGCACATCCTGGCTTTTGTCTGTAAATCTTTCCACTCAATTAAGGTTGCATGTACAAAAGCACGTGTGAATTCAATGTACAATGAATTGAAAGAACAAAGAAAGAAGTTAAATATCAGTTTAAGTTTTATAGCTGAACTTTTTATCTTCTGAGGATTACAAATTTAGGCAATAAACAGAGTTTTTTTTTCTTTATCTTTGTGCTCCTATTCTGATTTATTATTATATATGTGCTTGTGCTTGCTCATATAATTGTAGTATGTAGATGTGTTAGCAGTGATATAGCCAGGATTTTTAGTCGGTAGAGTCAAAATATCAACTATAAATGGAAGCTCGGATCTTTTAACTTAGGGTTTTCAAACAATTTATACTAACCCAATAAATTGGGTTTAGAAACCTATCAAATCCAACTTTAGATATCAAGCAATTAATCAACATATCAAAATTAAATAAAATTCCTAATTTTCTACATCTCAGGGTTTTGTTGATTCTTTAAATCATTCAAAATTAACTTAATAACTAATTAAAATTTATCTAACCCAATTTAAAACAACAATTAATTAACTCATACCTCAATATAAACAAGATTAAATCAAAACTCATATCAAAATCTGAGAATTTAATATTCCAATTTCAAACTCATTTATTAAACTCAATAAAAACTTATAACTCATGATTCTTCATCAATTAAGAAAGCTAAAAGAAAATAATTTTAAGTTAAAAAAAAAAAGGAAAAAAAAGTATTATCTTATCTTGTGATCTAAAAGAGTAGTCTTTCTTGAATATCCAACTAAAGAAAAAAAAAATATGAGAGAAAATGATAGGAAATGAAGAAGAGAGAAAAGTTAAAAAAATGTTAATTAATAATTCATTTTTGTGGGGTAGAATTGTAAATTTCATAAAACAAAAGACTTTTTTTTATTTTTATTTTTAAAGTTTAATGGGTTCAATTGAACTCACATGTTTGTACGTGTCTATGTTAATATCTCGTTTAATTATAAAAAAGTTGATTTCATTTATCATATCATGTGAGATGATATTAAATAACAATAACCAAGAGCATATTTGACACCTTTTATAGAGATAATATGACTTGAACAAAAATACTATCTTCTCCAGAATCTGCACTATCACGTCAACCATGATTGTAATTAAACATGAATAGTCGTTCCTTAGAGACGAACGACTGTTCTTTAATGAAAAACGATCATTTACTCTTAATGAATGATTATTCAATTCATAAAGAATAATTGTTCCTTCATAAGGAATAGTCAGTCGTTCATCTTTAAGAAATTATCGTTTGTGTTTAGTCAAAATTATTTAGTGTTTTAAGTGTGGTGGGAGTTGAAGTGACAATTGTTATTTCAGCTCCCATATTAAGGTTGTAAGAGGATATTATAAGATTGGGTTATGAGCGTAATATTACTCAGGACTTGAAACGCTTTTCTAGTTTTTTCTTTGACAATTCAGTCATCCCCACAAAGATTTGCCATAGGCCCAATACAGCCCATCCGATTTGTTATAGGCCCAATAGAGCCCATCCGATTTGTTATGGGCCCAATAGAGCCCATCCGATTTGTCATGGGCCCATTAGAGCCCACTATTGGGCCGAGTGATTCACTTTAACGACTCTTACATTGCAAGCTGAAAGGGAATCCTAAAGCCGACACAGATTACTCGGTCGCCTCGAGTTCTTTTACAGTTCTGGTTTCACGTTCTGCTTTGCAGTTACAGATCATTGTTGAGACGACAAAGGCTACAAGGGTTTTTTCTTCTGTAATAAACAAGGTATGTGTTCGTTTATCAATTGTTTCCGCCTGCTCATATTCATCTCGAGACATTATTTGTTTTTGGACGGCATTAACATGAAGTACTCTCTTTTTCAGGTTTTTTTTTCTCATTGGAGCTTTTTCCTATATAAAAGTTTTGTTTTTGATTGGTGGGTTCTTGTTTAACAGCTGAAAAATCATGGGTAATCATGATCACCATCGCCACCACCATGGAGACAGCCCTTATGATGATCCGTTTTTGAGGTGTTGTTGCTGCCCTTGTTTTATGGTTTCACCAATCTTCACTGGAATCAATAGATGCATAATTGCAGTTTGTCACCCTCTCTTGCTGTGCTTTGGATGGGATGATGGAGGCCACCATAATCACCACCACGACCATCACAGCCATTAGATTCTGTTGTAAAGGTCTCACCTTTTCAGGATTTGATCGGATTAATCCAGGTTTTCAAGTGTTAAATGATTCCCAGATATGCATATAATCTGTCAGTTTAACTAAGCTTTCATTCTTGTCAATGCAGTCTATAGATTTGGCTTCTGCAAGATCTTTTACAAAATTTGAATCATCTAATTTTACTTAGCAATCCAGTCTTAGAAATTTGAAAAATTGTAGCTTGGCAGCACCAATTGAATCAGAATTTTCAGTAAAATTTCCTTTATGTCAATATTTTATTTGTTTATCAGAATAGAAGTTACTGAATAATGGGAAATCTTTGACGATCTGTCCATTAAGCCAAGGCACTGTGCTTTAAGCATTTCAGTAGTGGTAAATTCTGCCATGAACTGCATAGGCCAATATTATCCAAAGTTCATGTTGATCTCAAATGAAGATGTATGGTTACACAATCTTTTGGGATGCCTCATTGCCCTTTTATTTAAGAGAAAGTCTTAGAAGGATGAAGACAAATGATTGCAGTTCCCGTTGACGCTGCACAAATGTCTAGATTACATCTGATTGGACTGACGTTTACATCTGATTGGACTGACGTACATATGATCGTTAACTTCATAGAACTTTTATTAATTTACACTAAGAAGAAATGGTTTAGGTGATAACTGAGCTTATGGAGTTTTGTTTCACACTACACCAGTTTCAGTTCATCACATTCATGGTGTGAAATATGAATGGTTGTGTTTGACACATTACTTTCTCTTTGGCCTATGTTACTGTTGATAATGGTCTTATACTCTTCTGGATTTTGCAGATTGCGATTCTCTAATGAGCAATTTTATGCTTATAACTGAGTCATACTACTGGGTCATATAAACAGACAAAAAAATGAGGATAAAATAGTCATTTTACATTAATTTTGTGCAATTTTTGTCTTTTTATATGACTCAATTGTAAATAAATTTCTTCTCATAATATTTATATATGTTGATACTATGATTTGTACCAACAAGAAGTATATAAGAATCGTGATCAAACTTATATAAGAGATTGTATGGAATCTTCTATTTGATGTGGGATCAATGAATGAATCAAAAACACAATCAACAAAAGATTTTTAAAGTGGTTCGGATGCTAAGCGTACATCTTACGTCCACTGTTTTTTATATTATATTCTGTGTTTTTCTATGTACAACAACGGCTTATGTAAGATATGAATGAAACGTAAAAAAGAGATCCTTGTGAATAAAATTAATCTAAAATAACCAACAATAGATTGGTCGGATGGTAAAAGTTTATGGCCAAGGGGTTTACTTTATTTGTGGTCTCAGGTTCGAATCACTAGAACGGTTACTAATATTGTTGGTCACAAACTGCAAGATTTACCCTGTTTCGAAAGCCTTGTTCAGGGTCGAAAGACTAATTGAGATGCTGTATAAGCAGACCCAAACACACCCAATAACGAAAATAACCTAAAATAGAATCACACGTAATATGAATCCACGCTCCAAAGTAGAGATGGCAATGGGCCTGATATTTTCGGGTACCTGGCCCAGCTCGAAAAGGTCGGGCTTTACTCGGTGTTCACGGGCTTGGGCTTGGGCCTGGGCCTGATTTTAAGGCTCAACCTCAAGTACGGGCCGGGCCTAAGTATGCCTTCAAGCCAGGCCCGGCCTTGCCCGACCCGACAATTTTAGTATTAATTTTTCTAAATTATCTTTATATTATATATTTAATTACAAGATTATCCTACATATATATACCCATTTATCTCAAACCCTAATCTCATCCCATTTGATGAGTATTAAAAAATAAATTAATATTTAAAAACCATTTTTAGAATTAAAAAAATTGAAATTTATTAATTTTAAAAAATTGAAATTATAAAAATGGACGAGCTTGGCCGAGTCTGAGGTTACAAAAAATCTATCAGACCAGTCTTAGGCTTTACCTATTATACCCGTGACGGGTCCAAAGGCTTTACCTATTACAGTAGCGGGTCCAAATCAGGCTTAGGCCTTTGTTATGAGATCAGGCTTGAGCCTAGGGCAAAGGATACCCGATCCCCGCTCGATCCATTGCCATCACTACTCCAAAGATTGACCGCACAACAATATATATAATATCTTTCTACAGCCGACAATGCCCTAAATGAGTTTCACGTTGGTTTCAAATTCAATCAAGAGGATTAAAATCCCATGCGATGGAGACGTATTACTTTTATTATCAAGAGGATTATAAACACGTGTATATGGAAATAAACATTAAAGTTCATGTCATGTCGTGCAATGACTTAATTTTGTATTCTTTGTAATTAATTAAATAATTTGGTAGTGGCAATTATATTTATTTTATTTTATTTCATAAAAAATAAATAAATAATTTAAACCATCTTGTACTCGTGCATTTGTGTACGACGGCCTAATGATTCCTTCCTTCTCCTGCCCTGAAACGACGTCGGACTGTTAATCGACGTGTTACAATCACATTGAATACTTTCGCCACGTGCTTCGCATGCAAGCACTACGATCTGTCATCATGTGGGCCCAGTTTTCGACACCAACAAAAAATAAATAAATAATTAATTGATATTAATCAATCTGAAAGTCCTGAATGAATGGCGGTTTAGATCTTCTAGTCTTTTTACCAGACGGGTCGTTCGTTAATTACTGCTGGAAATAACCCTTGAAAAGTCTTAATTGGTGATTTTGGTGGCAAAAAGATTAGAAAAATTGAGCAGAGTATTTGACACGTCTTTTAAATTTCTTTCTGGGTTATTTGGCTTTTATTAACTACGATAAACCTTTTTTCGTAAACGTATCTTAGAATTCAGCTCCGGATTACTTAGTTAGGTGGAGAAAGAAGGAGTTTTTAAGCCAAGTGGTTTGATAAATTTGTTTAATTCATCGAATTTTGTCGCTTGTTGATTGTTAATTTCTAAGATTCGGGTTGTATTTATATCAATTTTTGGTTTTTATAAGTGGGCTTATTGAGGGGGACCTGATTGATAAGGTTTCCCGATCTGGGTATTTTTTGGTTTATCTTTTGATCAGTTGAAAAAGATGAGGGACAAGCTAGGGTTTTTGGTGTGTATGTGGTTTTTGCTTTGTGGGTCTAGTTTGGGAAGGTTTGTTGTCGAGAAGAATAGCTTGAAACTTACATCGCCGGAGTCAATTAAGGGAGTTTACGAATGTGCAATTGGGAATTTTGGCGTTCCTCAATATGGAGGAACCTTAATTGGTACGGTTGTTTATCCAAAAGCTAATCAGAAGGCATGCAAGGGTTATGATGAAGTCGATCTCTCCTTTAAGTCAAAGCCTGGAGGATTGCCCACTTTTCTCCTTGTTGATCGGGGAGGTGAGAAAGAATTTTTCTTATTCGATTGATTTCATAATCTCTTTTTTCCTTTTTTGAAAAGCTTTCAATGTTTGTTTTTTCAGTTATGTTGCTTCAAATGGAAAGTTTTTATTTGTGATGAAGTTAAAAGCTTGTTTGTGAAAGTCTTGTTGTGCGCTTTGATTTTTATTACTTTAGGAATTTGTTTGCAATGTTAAAAGGTTTGTTTAATTAATCTGTAGAAGTTCATTAAAGTTCTGTATTTTTATTAAACTCTTTAAGAAAAAAAAAAAAAAAAATTCAGTGGAGGTTCAGGTTTTGGAAATTCAGGTGTGGGATTCAAAGTTTTATAGTTTGATTGTGGTTTGCGCTTCTCTGGTTCCAGTTGAATTGTTAAATGATTTCTTTTGAACTTAAGATTACATCTTTTGTTTCCTTCATTGTTTTGCGTCGCTCAAGTTCTGGTGTTCTGTGTTACTCTTTTTGCTAAATTTCTATTTTCTACAGCATTGATATTTTTTAGAGAGTTGCTTTGAATTTGAGTCGATATTTCCTTGTATTTAATTGATTTTTGGGTGGACCACTTTTCAATGTACTTTCTTATCTGCTAACTACAAGTTTACTGCACATGCAGATTGTTTCTTTACCTTGAAGGCCTGGAATGCGCAAAATGGTGGAGCAGCAGCTATTCTTGTTGCAGATGATAAGATTGAGCCATTGATAACCATGGATACCCCTGCAGAAGATAATGTAAGTGTAGAATATTTGCAAAACATTACCATCCCCTCAGCCCTTATTAGCAAATCTTTGGGGGATAGCATGAAGAAAGCTCTAAGTAGTGGGGATATGGTTAACATGAACTTAGATTGGACAGAAGCTCTTCCTCATCCCGACGAGCGTGTTGAGTATGAATTCTGGACAAACAGCAATGATGAGTGTGGACCAAAGTGTGAGAGTCAAATTGATTTTGTCAAGAGCTTCAAAGGAGCAGCCCAGATACTTGAGAAGAAAGGGTACACTCAATTCACCCCTCACTATATAACTTGGTATTGTCCCGAAGCATTTATCCTGAGCAAGCAATGCAAGTCTCAGTGCATCAACCATGGGAGGTACTGTGCTCCTGATCCAGAGCAGGATTTCAGCCGAGGATACGATGGGAAGGACGTTGTGGTTCAAAATTTACGGCAAGCTTGCTTCTTTAAAGTTGCCAATGAAAGCAGAAAACCATGGCTTTGGTGGGATTATGTGACAGACTTTGCAATCCGTTGTCCTATGAAAGATAAGAAGTACAACAAAGAGTGCGCAGATGAGGTTATCAAGTCTCTTGGTAGGTTACCTGCTATGTCATTGATTCTTATATCAAGCCATTTGGAACTGAAGATTGTAAACTTGTTCTCACTGTTGTTTTTGCAAAAAAAAAATGTAATATATTTTATAGGTGTTGATCTCAAGAAGGTCGACGAATGTATTGGAGACCCTGAGGCAAATGTGGACAACAAAGTTCTTAAAGTTGAGCAAGATGCACAGGTGAGCCTCAAGATAAACTGTTTTTCTTTCTCCAAATAATATTTTACTTAATATTTATTTTTTGCTTAATTCTGTTGTAATTATCTGTTTCCAGATTGGCAAAGGCTCCCGTGGAGATGTGACTATACTACCTACTCTTGTAATAAACAACAGACAGTATAGAGGTCTGAAGCAACCAGCTGATTTTCATGTCTATTAGTTATTTGATTGAATGAAGCCAGTCATTAATCTTTCTATATTACTGTTTCCAGGAAAGTTGGACAAGGGAGCAGTTCTCAAGGCTATTTGTTCAGGTTTCCAGGAGACTACAGAACCAGCGATATGTTTAAGTGAAGGTTATCATCTATTATTCTTGGCCTTCCCGTTTGTTTGTTTTGTTTTTTTTCTGGTACCATAAAATGTTTCACAACTGCTGTTAGTCATTAACATATTGCAACATTGCATTAGACATGCTGGGGATTATCTCATAATTTGTGAACAAAGCAAGCCAAGTGCATTGCCTGAGTGTTGAAGTGAAGTGAATTCTATTAGAAGCCCTTGAAACAGCTGCGTGTTTATACTTTGTGCATCCTCATAAATATGATTTCAATGGGCCTCTGTTGGGCTTTTGCTTGATTATCTTTTTCTTTTTTTTTTTTTTTTTTTCCTGGTTTTTCACTTTTTAACTGTCTGTCAAAAATGCTAAATCAGAAAAAATGATATCAAAGGTTGCATTTTTTGGTGAGGTGTGATCAACTGGGTTTGTCTAGGGTCCTTGAGGATATTTAAATTGTTATATGGTCATGACTGTTTCGTTGGTTGGAAACCACTTGTAGAAATGGTATTTATTATCTTGTTCTTTGCAGAGGTGCAAACCAATGAGTGCTTGGAAAACAATGGTGGGTGTTGGCAGGACAAAACTGCTAACCTCACTGCATGCAAGGTATCTTTCTATTATTAAATTGTTACTTTCAAGTACAGTTTGTTTCTGGCTTTTTCTTTTCAAGTGGTAAGTATTTTTTATTTTGTTATAGGATACTTTTCGAGGAAGAGTGTGTGCGTGTCCTGTAGTACGAGGCGTGAAGTTTGTCGGTGATGGTTATACCCATTGTGAAGGTAAAAGCTTTTCCATAGAGTTGAATTGCGGAGCCATGGTTGGAAACCATGGACATTTTCATTGCTATACATATAATGTTCATTGTTGCCTGCTTGTTACGGAACCATGTTATTCCGTGCATAATATCTACCGGTTCCCTTGTTGATTTATACATTGATGGATTTGTTACATGAATCATAGTGTTTTAGTTCACTGAAGGATTAAAACTTACTCATCTTGAAACAGTTCTTTTGTTGATTTTTTCTCTATGCTTATGGTTGTTAAGTGACATTGGCATTACTGAGCAATAAAAATAATTTTCAAGAGTTGGTAGGGAAATTACCAGAAACATAGGGAAAATACCAATGGGTTTTACAATTTTATGAAAAGCTGTCATTTTTAATGTTACAATTTTCATGCTTTTGGTTTCTATATGCATAACAATTGGTGCTTGTATGGTTAAACAGCTTCTGGAGCTTTACGCTGTGAAATTAATAATGGAGGTTGTTGGAAGAAAACCCAGAATGGCAAGACTTATTCTGCTTGTGTTGTGAGTAACTTTTATTTACTTGGATCTCTCTCTCACTCTCAAAGCAAAAGTATAAATAAATGATTGTTTTCACTTCTAATTGTAATTGGTTTTATTATGGATTATTCAGGATAATTCGCCAGGTTGCAAGTGTCCACCAGGATTCAAGGGTGATGGAATCAACAGCTGTGAAGGTACTGCATTTTCTGCCCTCCCTTTCTCCAATTACGATATAAAGCATCATTCCAGTTACAGGATTAGATGATGATTGGCCATCTTATTTAGATGTGTGATACTAAATTAGGGGTACTTGTTTCTTATCCTTGAATTTTTCTTGCCATTGTGGAAATTGGCACATTTGTTTTACACGGGTTCTTTCTTTGAAAGAATTCTGCCAAGTACAGATTGAGTGGATATAATTGATAGAACAACTAGACTACCATACCAAGATTCAGGTCCTCAGGTTGTAGGCTTTTGAAACACCATAGTGTATTACTCTAAGTCTGATATTCTAGATTTTAGAGGCGAAAATTACTTGGGCATATTCTTCAGTAGACTCCCACAAGCACTTGGACATTCAGTTTTGATGAAAAGGACAGGTGTTTTACTTCCTTTATGAAAATTCAGCAGTTTGTCATTTCCACTTGCATATAGGCCTTTGTTCACCTAAAGAGGCATTCATTTTTTGGTAGACAAAGACAGGTTGCAAAACACAGGTTGAACTAACTGTTGATTCATCTCACATGTTCGGTTATTTTTGGCAATGTTCCAGATGTGGATGAGTGCAAAGATAAGCTGGCATGTACATGCCCGCAGTGCAAATGCAAAAATACCTGGGGCAGTTACGAGTGCAGCTGTAGTGGTGGATTATTGTACATGCAAGAGCATGACACGTGCATAAGTGAGTTCCCTATACTGCTTTCATTCACTTTTTTGATGAAAAAGCACACTGGCAAACAACGACCTGCTTTCTTAATTTCAGAATTAACCCTTAGGATTTGTGACTCCTTTTGTTTTTATCCATGCACTCCTGTCAATATTCTTACATGAATTTGCATCTAGCATATCAAGTATCTTTCTGCATTTTAAAGAACATGCTTGGGCCATGTGCCAGATCAAGACATTTATATTCATGGATGTGCTGGAGTCAGGCTCATTATTGTTATAATCTCCTGGAAATTTGTCTGTTATTATATGACACGCATGAGTACTTGCTTACGGTTATATTGTAAATCTGCAGGTAAAGATGCGGTAACAGAGTTTAGCTGGGGCTCTGTTTGGTTCCTCATTTTTGGTTTGGCTGCTGCCGCTGTTGCAGGATATGCAGTTTACAAGTACAGAATCCGGGTATGACTTCATTTTCACACTAATGATAGCTTTTCTGTTAGTTTCTTTGTTCTTTGAGCCCGATTTTGAGCAAATCAAGTTTACGGCTCATGAAAGCGAGTCCTATTCTAATATTCGAAAGTTTGTGAATACTAAATAGTAAGCACATGTTAAATGATGTTCCTCAAAAGCTGATTTATAATGGTGTTTGTGTTTGATATTTGCAGAGATACATGGATTCAGAGATACGAGCGATCATGGCACAATACATGCCATTGGATAGTCAAGGAGAGGTTCATCATGCTACCAACAGCCACGGGGATGTCTAAGACTCAGACTCAGACTCAGAGGCAAACATCACATAACCATAATATGCTAAATCCATACATGTTTTATTGGTTATACAGACAGTCAGTCCTGTAATGGTTTTAATTTATTCACTTGTTTGTTTGTTGGTTAGTATTATATAATTTTTTTAATTTTGACTGGGGAGTTAGTAATAGTTTCTACTGTAAATTTAATATGTTATAAGTGTTGCACATAATTCCTGTTGTCCGGGAAAATTTTCATTGAATGGAAGAAGCTAATGACCTAGCTTCCTGTTCACTTGAATGATTTTGCAAGTGTTCTACAGCTTTAGTAAATTTAGGTCTTTTTTCTTGTTTTTAATCACTTCTTTAGGCTCCTGTTCTAACGTTTGATTGATGCACATTGCCAAGAAACTGTCTAAGCCATTGTATTGGAACAAGAATTAAGAAATAAAATTACTGAAATTTCTTGATCGGCTATTTGGCATAATAATTTTCTGGCAATCCACAGGCCAAGTTATCATTATATTGCCTTGACACTTTTTTTTATTTTTTATTTTTTTTTTGGTGTCCAAGTCTGAGCAACTAAGAGGTGTTTGTTTAAGCTTATAAGCTGGTCAAATTAATTTATAAACTCTAAAATTAAGCTGAATTGTTTGTTTATAACTTTTTTGAGCTTATAAGTTCTAAAGAAAATAATTTGGGGAAAAGGTGTCTTTTTTTTTTTTTTTCTTATAAGCACTCTGCTTATAAGTTAGTTTGACCAAGTATATTACCACATTATCTTTGTTTAATTTTAAAATTCTATAATATACCATTGTTTAATGTAGTACCCTTTTTGGTCATTTTATAATAAAATATACTTATAAACCACATTTTACCAAACACATCAACTACTTATCAGTTACTTATAAGTGCTTTAATCAAATGCGTAATTACTTAAAATTTCAAATGCAAATTAGCTTATAAACACTATAAGCTAATTTTCATAAGCTCAGATAAACAGCCCCTAATTCTTCGAAGTCTTAAAATTAATTAAAATGTTTCAAACTCAAAACTTTTTTAGTAATTCACTCAAAAATTCATATCCAACCATTTAGCCACCCAAGGATGGTTTTACTTTATTGCCCTGATTTTTCCCCTTATGAAAAGAAGGCTATAGACTTTAGGGTTCTTTCAAGGTTAAAAAAGCGTTTGATCCATTCTTCTGATCATTTGACTATTTGAGTAACCATGTTAACATAATATTACCCAAGGTGTCCAAGTCAACTTATATATATCTCGACTAATACTCCAAGGCCATAAAATTAACCAAGATGACTCAAATTTAAAACCTCTTCAGTAATACAGTTTTTATCCAACTACTCAATCACCCATGCATGGTTTATTGCCCTGATTTTCCCCTTACGAAAAAGAAGGCTATAGATTTTAGGGTTCTTTCAAGGTTAGAAAAACAGTTGAACCATTTTGGTCATTTGAGTATATATATGAAAGAGAAATGCTAGTCTTACAAAGAGGGACATACAAAGACAAATCCTGCTCTTAAAAGAAGGAAAAAAAAGAGAGAGAGAAAGAATCATGAAGATTAAGGACAAGATTTATCTTTGTATGCCTTTTTTTGTATTTCTCTTTGTAAGACTAATATTTATCGATATGAAAACTCTAACAAGTCATTCACAAACTGGCAATATGTTGGTCTGCAGCATCTTTTCCCATTCATTATACTTGCAATTGCAAACAGTTGATAAGTTACCCGTGAATCTAACCCAAGGGGAGAAAACACCTTATGATTTTTGTAGCATCAAAACAAAAACTGCCTACTGGAATATTATTGACTCCCTTCCACCATATCGTCTACCTTGAATTTTACAACAGTAAAAAGGGCACTCGAATTACTGGTGATAAGGGCCTAGAATTCCTTCTGCATGCACCACTCTCCAATAGCATAAAGTATTTTTTGCTCCAGAAATCTCCAGTCTACTTTGTGCTAACTGCTAACGCTGGATCAATCACTCTTCTACCTGGAGCATATGCAGGAAATAGAGTTCTCTTTGTTTCTGCAACTGAGCAATCCAGAAGGTTGAACACTTAGAATTCACAATTATCATCTAGTTCTTGGCATTTGAAATTACAATTACTTGAAAGCTAAGTTTAAAAATGAATCAAGTCCAACCGACTTGAAATTCTTACAGACACTATGCATTATTTACAAAGCAAAACAAACCAACCTTGAACTATCGGATCAATTCTCTGCCCCAGATTCTGAGCCTGATCCTTTTCTCCACTGGCCATAACCAGTAATCTTATATACATAGAATGCTACCACTGCAGCACTGCAAAGGGAAAGGAGGTTTCAGAAACACAGCTTGCAAAAAAAAGGTGATATATAGAGGCCATAATTCTAATCAAACTGTCCAAATTATAATTCTCCAGGGTCTTTGTTTATTTTATGAAATGGTACTGTCATGGCATGATAAGGTGCACAGAGAGGATTTAAGTTGATGTAGTGATTCAATATCAGGATATGCCACATGAAAATATTAAGAAAACAAAATGCTGAACATATTCAAAACTAGGAACTATCTTTGGACCCTCTAATGGACATAGAATCCATGAGATATACTTTCCCAAGTGGAGGACTTTGGAGGACTGCAAAGGGATTGAACCTTGCAACTCATGGTTGGAAAACAAGGGTTTTTCGGTTCAACCCACACCTGGCGTTAGTTCTACTCCCTTTAAACCACATCCATAAAGTTCATCAAACCCATCAAAAGAACTTAATTATGATTTAAGTTGATGTAGTGATTCAATATCAGGATATGCCACATGAAAATATTAAGAAAACAAAATGCTGAACATATTCAAAACTAGGAACTATCTTTGGACCCTCTAATGGACATAGAATCCATGAGATATACTTTCCCAAGTGGAGGACTTTGGAGGACTGCAAAGGGATTGAACCTTGCAACTCATGGTTGGAAAACAAGGGTTTTTCGGTTCAACCCACACCTGGCGTTAGTTCTACTCCCTTCAAACCACATCCATAAAGTTCATCAAACCCATCAAAAGAACTTAATTATGATTTAACCTAGTCATGCCATGTCCCAGTCCGTCAAATACAACCATCCTTGAAAGGAAAATGCAAAGTACTCATGCTCTCCAAGAGCAATGTTTTCACTTGCTAGTCCACTGAACCGGGACAATTTCATACCCAAAAGAAAATGTAATACTTGGTCTCTCAACTTTCAAGAAGCTAAAAAGGACCAGCAATTATTGGAAGAAAAAAAGGATTTGCTAACATGCTAAATCCAATTTGTGGGAATGCTGCTAAAAACTTAAGAACATAACAATTAGAACTGGAAATATGACGAACCTAATGAGGGTTGTCACAGAAGTTGGAAATGTGAATCTCTGCAAAACAACAAAGTATGTATTAGATGTTGGAGAGCTGCATCAAATTGCACATTTCAATCAAATGATAATACTTCTATCAAGAACTTCTACCTGAGACAAGAAGCGTAACTCCCTTAACAATATTATAGTCGCTATAGCTGCAGGCCATAGAATCCAGTTAAAACATGAACAATAAATGTAAAATATAATACCATATACAACAAATGAAAAACAGAATGATAACTGAAACAAACGCAAATTTCCCACTTCCAGACTTAGTTCAAAATTCAAAACTTGAAAGTACATATTCACCCAGAGTCACATCTGTATCCAAAGTACTTATCATCCACATGGTTACAGTGATTTTATTGCTGAAAAGTACATATGATGTTCATGGGTAGAAACACAATCACAAAACTAAGGGAAGCCTGTCTAGAAGACCAATAACGTGCCCTTAAGTGACTCATCAGCGTGTATACATGGTAAGTAAAAAAAATTAAAAAACAGAAAGAGAGCTCCTAACTCGGGGATCAATAAAGATTATCATAAGCAACCGATTGATAGGTGATTTAGCTCTGCCAAATTAGTCATTTTAGTGATGAAATAAATTATTAAACAGCAGTTTATTGTGTCCAAAATGCCAATAGTTTACCAGCACTTTAACACTGTTTTTCTTTGAACTTGACTATAATTATAAACCATACACTGACCTGCCTGCCCTTTCAAGGCTAAGGGAGATGTTTCTCCTCTGTTTTGTGCTCTTAAACTGGAGACGCTTAAAGCCAAAAGTGTGCCACCTAGAATTACACCGAACCTGATGGCAGACAAGCTGCCTGTTACCATGAAGGAAAGGAAGCCACCGAGAGAAAGAAGCAAACCTGCAATGACATGCAACATGAGGAGAAGAAGATCAAAATCATATAAAGATGAAGGCAGTAAAAAGTATATTAATTTCACCCATACCATATGGTATTCCTACGTGAAAATCACGGACTTTAGAAACATCTGTCAGATCATCAGTTGACGATGTAAATGTTTCCACGATCTCCTTAACTTCAGGAGAATTCTCTGCAGCCGTGGTGAGATATTCTTTACCCTCTTCACTGAGTTCCTTCGCTACAACAGTCAAGTCCTGTTTACCCTTTTCGGCTTGGATTTTCAACTGCTCTGAAGTTTCTTGCAATATGATCAAAGCTTTCTTGGAGTATATCTCATATGCTTCTTGTGATATACTCTGCATTTTTAAAGCTTGTTCTTTGAACGATTCCAATGTCTGTTTCCAGGCTTCATTCGATTCTTCAACACTAGCTTTGAGATCCTCACTCTCCTTCTCTATTTCGATTTCCGACGCCTTCTAATCCCGATCATCATAATATAAAATAATTTTAAAAAAAAATTATAATACTCTTAGTTCATAGCAACGAATCATTAAAGACAGCCACTATTAGCTTGATAAGCAACAAACAGTAACAAGTTCATAATTGAATTATTCTTTCACCAGTACCTCAAAATTAAACCTTTCATTTACGTCAATTACGATAAATAATAAACAATCATTTTTTTCTCTTTTTTTTTTTTACTATAAGTGTCAAAAAACATCAATAAACTCAAGCTCACCGATTCCTCGTGGGAAGCTGAAAAAACGACAAGTGACCGATTAACCGAACTCCGTGGAAGGCGCAAATGAGAAGCACCGCCAAGTCCATTTGCGACCGAAAACAAAACTTGACAACCACCACGATAACCGAACCGCAGAGACGGTGACGTACACAGAGCTCTCTTCACAATTCCATCGCTGAAACTAATCCTAGGGTTAGGGTTTTTGATTGATAGCAACTCAACCGACACACTCATATCGCTTAGATTTGCGGTTTAAAGAAAGGGCGAGACAAACGAGGAGGACGAGAGCTGGAAGAGCACAAGGTTGGTTTAGGGTTTTAAGAAGAAACAAGAGAGTTTTAGCAGGAAGCAACCGAGAGAATAAGAAGGCTTGCTAAATGACGCCGGGGGTGAGTTGCGCACACGTAAGGTACGATACGAACCTTGTAATGCTTTAGTGACACGTCATCAACTAAAAATAATAATGCTTATATGCTTAGCGGGCCACTGAATCTTCGACTGGATCCATCGTGTTTATGTCCAATCTGGTCCCTTGACCCCCCTGAGGTTTAATAAAATAACAAAGGTCCCCCTATATTTTTAGAAATGATGATACTACACTTTTAACTCAATCTCACAAACTTTCTCTCACAATTCCGATGTGAGAGTTCACAATTAGCCAGCTAATAAATGGATCTCGTATATCCAATTACGAGCTATCACATCGAGGTTATGAGAGAAGGTTTATAAAATTTGATTGTGAGCTAATCTTTATTATTTCATAAATAATGAATATATCCCTACCATTAGCTAGCCGTTAGTATACCGTTATAATTTATAACATGATAGGTGAATGAATATTTACTTAATAACTCTATGTCGTTTATTTTAACACCAAAAAACTTATAGGAGGAAATTTTACCCTCTGGAGTTTTTTCCTCGAAAAATAATACACTCACCGAAAGTAGTGTATCGAATTTATGCACCGAATGATGTAGCGTAATCCTGACTGTCGATTAATATTAATTCATAATTAATCAACAATTAGGATTACATTACGTCATTCGATGCATAAATTCGGTACAATACTTTCGGTGACTGTAACATTACTCATTTTCCTTAAGGTGGGGTTAGGGGTTTCATTTATTAAAGTAAACATTAATTTGTGCAATTGTTAAATAATTGTCACATTAATTATTCATCCAAATTGTATATTATTAATTATTCATCCAAATTGCCTATAATTTTCTTTAAAGTGATGTTTTTCTTTAAGGAATTAGTATATGTGAAGCAACAACATATTATTATTTATAATGCATTAATTCATGTGGTTATAGACCATATAGTAGACCCATTTTAGCCTATTAAGTAATTAATTTTATAGTTTATAGGATTTAACTTTTCTTTATCCATAACACCTTAGTCACTTCCCACCTAGAAATACTTAAGCATATCACTATGAATTACAAGAATATACTTCTATATGTCTTATAATATTGTCAAATGAAATAAGAAGAGTCTGAATCGTGATAATAAGTAGGGATGATAAAGTCTGGGTACCTGACCCAATCCCTTAGAACTGGAATTTGACCTAGACTCGATCTATTCCAATTCCTAAATGCTTGGAACCAGAACTTGAACCATAAGTTCAGGTAGCCGAGATTGTTCATGCAAAATTACAAATACATCCCTCATGTTCACAAAAATGACAAATATACCCTATGAAAATTATAAATACACTCACAAACACATTAGGTAGCCGTCGATTCCACTTTAGGTACTTGGACCTCGATTCCGAGTCTGGTTTCAGAAGTGGTGGAACCAGACCCGCACAATATTGGTTCCACCAAATCTGGAAGTAGAATCGACATGTCAGGTACCCGGTTCAGGTTCTACCCTCAAAATTTGCACACCCCTAATAATAAGATTGTGAAATAGCAATATAAGCGTGTGCAAAGTTAAGTTGTACTGGAATTAAAATGAGTATTTTACTATTACTAACTCTTTTTTTTTTTTTTTTTTAGGGCAATTCACGAGGATGAAACTTCAAAGAGAGGTAAAGGAAAGAATATATGCGAAAAACAAGAAGCAAGAAAAATGAATTGGAAATGGAAAGAGTGAATGGGCAAGCAAGGTACATAACTAGCTTTCCTCTCAAAACTCAAATGGCTAAGAACTTTTGTTTTTTAGGTGTCCGGGGCATCTGGGCCAGCTTGCACACACCTCAACTAATCATCGGGATCCATTGAACACTCTAAAAGCTCAATGGGCCACTCAAATGACCAAAAACTTTTTTTTTTGTGATCGGAGTGTTCAGACTAGTTTGCATACACCTTGACTAATTCAAACCTAATAGATTAAATAAGTCACAAATATGATATATGATCACTTGATGGACCTGAACATAAGATTTTTGGATAATCTAAAGTCCTGTCAGCCGGTCACAAGCCAAATGATTAATGGCCAAGATCTTTGATGAACACGTTTTTCTCTCATTCTCAAGCTTAATCACTTTGTGTTGTGAATTAGGAAGAAGTTATTGGGCAAGAAAAAGAAACTCATGATCAATTAGTAGGGCCAAGCTGGCCCTCCAACTAAGAGACTTGATTGAATCCATGGCCCATTACTCTTCATTCTTCACCAAAATTTCCCAACTCAATCATTGCAACTATCTCCACCCTTCCCTCCCCATACCTCCATTACTTACCTTCAAATGAATTACACCATTGTTTCGTACTTCTTACTCTAAACCCACACTGCTGATGCTGGTAATGATAATGACAAATTGATTACTTTTCACTTATTAGTTGCCTAATCAACGTATGTAATAAGCCTTCATTTTTGAGAGAAATACTTAATCATCCTTACAGTGTCAATCTACTATGATCCTGGTCATATCAACTTTTTTGTTTTGTTAAAGCCTCAGATTTCTCCATACTTGAAGGTATAAGAATAATCCCGATTGGAATGACTCGGATAAGTACCTATGACCATAAGGTGCTTCCAGAGCGGCTTGAACCCCTAACCCAGACATTACAAATAAAGTTCGTCTCCCTTGAAACTCAGTTACCAACTAGGTAACATCATGGTTTTGGTCTTAACCATTTCAAGCACTGAGAAACTCGTCCGAAGCCCATATAGGCAGCCCAATAAAACAGTTGTCTTTGAATGGAAGCACTATTATATTAAGAAAGTCTTAATTAAGATTAAGATTCCGCGCCATTAACGCCACTCATCTACAATCTGTGGCAACTCCCAAGAGACCCCATTAAAGTCCCCATTTCATAGAAATTTTATAGTATAAGAGTTTATCGATAACAGAAACAGAAAAGATCAAGTGTAGAAACCAGAAAATTTGGAATCAAAATCAGAGGGTTCCATTCTCTGACGACTCCATTTTATTATACAAAAGAATAACATCGCAAACTCAAAGTCAAAATAACGTAAAAATCAAACAAAAGCACGAGCCAAACAAGTGAGGTGACAGAGGCCATGGAAGTAGGTTTCAGTTGGTGTAACTTCAAAGTCCTTAAAACATCGATTAAAGTAATTCGTTTTGAGATGGTTTTATGATGGGCCAGTCAGACGAGGAGTAACACGTAGACATCCCACATCGGATTCTGGTTTGACCAAAATGAGTCCCCCCGAAGAAAAAAAGAGTAAAAAGACTGACAATGGCTCTCTGTTTTCGCCGTTAAGAAGCTTTTAATGCTTTCTGCTTTACTCTCTCTCTCTCTCACTGTTTTCTATTCAGAATTTCAGACCAACCCAGCATTTAAAGCACTCATTTTTTTCTTTCATTCATTAATTCCTTCTAGGGCTCTCTCTCTCTCTCTCTCTCTCTCTTTGTGAGTGTGTTGCTCCCGTTCCTTTCGCCGCGAATAACTCCTGAAACTCTCTCTGTTCCAGCACCGTTTTGAGACAAAACAAACCAAGAATGGTTTTTCATTTTCATTTTCATTTCTCATCTTATCAACAACAACAACAACCAGAATTCAGTATCTCTCAGTTCGGACACAATCTTTTTTCTTGTTTTCTCCGAACTGGTTAAACCATTTTCACGTGTTCTCTGTTTTGTTTAACTCATCTTTTCTGTTGTTGTTGTTTTTCTTCTTCTTCTTCTGTAGAGAAAAAACAACGCTTCTTTGTTTTATTTGTTGTTTGTTCAATTCAAATTAAGCTAAGAATGCTACTCAAGTTCTGTTTTTTACTTGCCTTTGTTCCTTCTTTTATACAATCTTTGGACCCAACGTTGAACGACGACGTTCTTGGGCTAATCTTCTTCAAGGCAGGACTTGAAGACCCAGAAGGGAAGTTGACATCTTGGAATGAAGACGATGAAAGTCCCTGCAGCTGGGTTGGAGTTAAATGTGATCCGAGGACCAACCGGGTCATCCAGCTCACTCTTGATGGCTTATCTCTTTCTGGGCATATTGGTCGTGGCCTCTCACGGTTACAGTCTCTTCAAGTTCTTTCTTTATCGAAAAACAACTTAACTGGGACTATAAACCCTGATCTTTCACACTTTGGTACCTTACATGTTATGGACTTTGGTGAAAATAATCTATCTGGTTCTGTCCCTGATGAGTTGTTTAAACAATGTGGTACTTTAAGAGTGGTTTCATTTGCTAACAACAATCTTAATGGTCAGCTTCCTGATTCATTAAGCTATTGTCCAAATTTAGTCTCAGTCAATTTTTCATCTAATCAGCTTTCTGGGCGGTTGCCTGCTGGCATATGGTATTTGAGGAGTCTTCAATCTCTTGATTTGTCCGATAATTTACTGGAGGGAGATGTTGTTGATGGGATTGCAAATTTGTATGATTTGAGAGCCTTAAAGTTAGGTAAAAACAGGTTTTCTGGGCCGCTACCGGCTGATATTGGAGGTTGTTCACTCCTGAAAGTTGTTGATTTTAGTGAGAATTCTTTGTCTGGAAGCCTTCCGGATTCATTGCAAAGATTGAATTCATGCGCTTCTCTTTATTTACATGGAAATTCATTCACTGGAGAAGTTCCAGAATGGGTTGGGAAACTGGGAAATCTTGAAAATTTGGATCTTTCTGAGAATTTTTTCTCTGGTAGGATTCCGTTTTCGTTAGGAAATCTTCATTTGCTGAAGGAATTAAATGTGTCAATGAACCAGTTTACAGGAGGATTGCCAGAGTCTTTGACAAATTGTGTTAACCTTTTGGCTATTGATATTAGCCAGAATAATTTGACAGGTAATCTGCCTTTATGGATTTTTAAGATGGGATTACAAAGGTTGTCACTTTCAGGGAATAGACTCGGTGGAAGAATTGATTATGCTTCATTTAGTTCAATTAATCAAGGTCTTGAGGTCTTGGATCTATCTTCAAATGTATTATCTGGTGAAATTCCATCTAATATTGGAGTTCTTAGTAGCTTGCGGTTGTTGAATATGTCCAGGAACCATCTGATTGGTTCTATTCCAGCAAGTGTTGGAGCATTGAAAGCTACCCAAATTCTTGATCTGAGTACCAACTGGTTACATGGAAGCATTCCTCCAGAAATTGGTGGTGCAGTTTCACTCAAGGAACTGAGGCTGGAGAAGAACTACTTGTCTGGTAAAATTCCAGCTCAAATCGAGAACTGCTCATCTCTGACATCTTTGTAAGTTCTTTACTGCTTCCTGTTTGGAGTTTTTCATGTTAAAGCTTTTTTGAAAATACACTGTACTTCATTTGCTTTAGTCCTTCAATAGTCTGCATAGCCACTGCACTTCCCTTTTTCAGTCTAAACAACATGGTTAAGCAAATATTTTTTAAGCGATGGTCAGTTGTAATAGATATACTAAAAAAGGAATATGTCTGCATAATTGACTAATACTCTGTTTGAGATTCTTTTGGAATTACTTGAGATAGTTTGAGTGAAGATGGTGTGTTGACAAAAATGGCTTATTGTTTATTGGTTTTTTTTTTTCCCTTGAGGCATAACTTGATTTTTTTTTCTTATTAGAATTAATCTATTCTTATAGTTGGCATCCTTTTAAGTACCTGTGATTGTAAAATGAAATAGGGACGGATCAGATCACTTTATCTTCTTCCTGATACTTACTGTTTTGAATGCAGTTTTGTATCCCCGAGTGTATGGTTTCTCTTCTGTTTCCATGTAAAAGGATTATTCAAAATTTTTTACTAAAAGGCTGAAGAACCTTTCTGGTCTTACGAATCTTTTTTTTTTTTTTTTGGTTTAAATATACAGGATCCTATCGCACAACAACCTCAGTGGCTCAATCCCTGCTGCCATTGCAAACCTAAGCAACCTTCAATACGTAGACTTGTCTTTCAATAACCTCACTGGTAGCTTACCCAAAGAGCTGACAAATCTTTCCCGCCTCGTGTCCTTTAATATTTCCCACAATCATTTTCTAGGTGAACTACCAGTTGGGGGCTTCTTCAACACCATCTCTGCCTCATCTGTCTCTGGGAATCCATCTCTGTGTGGCTCTGTTGTCAACCACTCCTGCCCATCTAACCATCCCAAGCCCATTGTTCTCAACCCCAACTCTTCAGACTCATCCCATGGTGGCTCCTCTCAAAATCACCGTCGCAAGATTGTACTCAGCATTTCTGCCCTTATTGCCATTGGAGCAGCAGCTTTTATTGCAATTGGTGTAGTAGCTGTCACTGTCCTTAATATCCATGTGCGGTCTTCTATGTCACGGGCTGCTGCTGCTCTCATGTTATCTGGTGAAGAAGATTATAGTTGCTCTCCCACTAAGGACCCAAATTATGGAAAGCTTGTAATGTTTTCTGGTGATGCTGAATTTGCTGCTGGGGCCAATGGGCTGCTCAACAAGGACTGTGAACTTGGTCGTGGTGGGTTTGGAGTTGTTTACCAGACAACCCTGGGAGATGGGCGTTCAGTTGCCATCAAGAAGCTAACAGTTTCAGGGTTGATTAAGTCCCAAGAAGATTTCGAAAGGGAAATGAAAAAACTTGGAAAGATAAGGCACCATAATCTAGTGACACTGGAAGGGTATTACTGGACTCCATCTTTGCAACTTCTCATCTATGAATTCATTGCAGGAGGGAGTCTGTATAAGCATCTCCATGATGGAGCTAGTAAAAATATCCTATCTTGGCGGCAGAGATTCAAAATAATCCTGGGGATGGCAAAAGGATTGGCCCATCTGCATCAAGTGAACATGATTCATTACAATCTGAAATCAACCAATGTTCTAATAGATGGTTCTGGTGAGCCCAAGGTGGGAGATTTTGGCCTGGCAAGATTGTTGCCAATGTTAGATCGCTGCATCTTAAGTAGCAAAATTCAGAGTGCACTTGGTTACATGGCTCCTGAGTTTGCATGTCGAACAGTGAAAATAACCGAAAAATGTGATGTTTATGGATTTGGAGTCTTGGTTTTGGAGGTGATTACAGGGAAAAGACCTGTGGAATATATGGAGGATGATGTGGTTGTGCTTTGTGACATGGTGAGGGGAGCACTGGAGGATGGCAGGGTAGAAGAATGTGTTGATGGAAGGCTTGGAGGCAATTTTCCCCCAGATGAAGCAATTCCAGTGATAAAGCTTGGTCTGATATGTGCATCTCAAGTGCCATCAAATCGGCCTGACATGGAAGAGGTGGTCAATATTTTGGAATTGATCCAATGCCCTTTAGAAGGGCAACAAGAGGAGTTGGAATGACACAAACTTGTAGAAATTGAAGAACTAAACAAATCATGAGAAGATTTCTGGTGAAGAAGAATCCGGTTCCTCTCTTAAACAAAAAAGAAGAGATAGATTGTTCAATATCCATTTATTTTCCATTTTTGTTTGTTGTTTTTTCATTGTATTTTTCCTTTTTGCCTTCTGTTTCTTTTTTCCTTTGGGAATTTGTTACAGTTTTCTTTATCGGATTCTTCTTCATCAGATGAACATGAAACTTAAAAATATTGTTCAATGATATATCTATCAATATACCAAAGTCACAGGAACCCTCTTTGGTTTCGCTGTGTCTCATATTGTTTATATACTTCGATACTATTGATTTAATCTGAGCCATACAAAAGCATCCCTATCTATGTTTCTTGATTTCCTTCATTTTCTGCCTGTATTGCTAGAAATACTTCTTAAAAATGATTGAGCATAAAGCAGCTTCTATATATGAAGTTCTAGCTGTATGGTAAATGTGAATGGTATAACTATAACATATGATGCTGTTGGATTAAAAAAAGAAAAAAGGGCATTTGGCACTCTTGCTTTTTTCATACTCTTTTTAAGTTTGAATTGACAATTATTTTCCTTATCCTGCAGGCTCATGCTGCAACATGATCAAACCTCATGCAAATAAACCAGCAGTGATGCTTCAAGAAGGCAATCCAGTTGTGCTAATAATATATGGGAAGTGCACACTTTCAAAGTTAAATTCATGACAGTGATTTCTCTGTTTTTGCAAGCATGGTTAATAATTAAGGCTTAGATGTGAAGCTTAATTTTATGAGATGGTGTTGGACACAAAGGGAACCTAATCAAAATGAGCTTGGACATGGACATCATCAAAGAACAACACATGAGGGCCCTGTAAAGCACTTACACAAAACTTTTATAAGAGGTAAAATATTTAGTGGGCAACAAAACACAATCATAATGTCTTGCCATGTGAACCTCTTTTTTTAAGTCCTTTATTCTTATGGGAATAAAAAAAGAATTGATGGTTGATTTAACTAATATGAAATATCAATCTTTATTTTTGTCTAAGTTCCATAAAACAAAATGTGATATACTTATAATCATAGGTACAGTGTACCAAACTCTTTCACTTACTGTAAGATACCAAAAGTTATTACAGATTTGAAAATCCCAGCAATTTTGTCTTCAATGATACCGAGTTTCCTTTGTTTAATTAATGTATGCAGGATTAATCTCACACCTGGGTTCTCTTTTTATCATATTATTTGGTCAAAAGCCTTCTTGAAATTAGAGATGTGTGGTGATGAAGAGTTTATCTTTCTCATGCTTCTGCTTCTTCTTTGTTGCTTAATGGAGAGACAGAATTATAGATTCCTCATCACACATTAAAAAAAAACTAGGAGCATGTAATGTAATGGGTTCATTAATGCCGGAAAATTTGATTCAAGTTCTTGAGTATTTTGGCAAAGATTATATTAAGTGTTGATAAAGTAGTTGGATAGAACTTGATAACCATTTTTTTTTTTTTGGCTTTCTGGGGTGAAAGATATAGTGCAATAAAAAGATTTAAAAGGTGGTTCCACCATGCCAACAACCATGAATATTGTATTAGGGTATGGTCCTCTGGATCATGAATATTGGAGTAAATCCAGAATGAAAAGACACCAATTCAAGGGACATCTCAGCTGAAAGTGACCCATTTTCTCATTTAATGGGAGTTTTGAATTGAATGACGGGCACCAAGGCTTTATGTTTCAGCCTTTTGGTCCCAAACAAATGAGATCGACAACTTTAAATTACGAATAAAAAAATTTATATTAAAAAAAAAAAAATACAATATCTGCCTCTACAATATTTGCCCATATAACAATTTCGTAAAAACTCAAAAAGGAACCACCAGTAGAGAGATGGCCATTAATTATTGTACAAGAACAAACAGAGCCAATAACAATTACAAAGTGCAGGAGTTAAAAGCGCCTTATGGATAGGACCACTTTGCAGGACTCACTACTTTTGTGAATGATTTACATTCTATGTTTCTTCTCCTAATTTTCTGTATATCTTTCTTTTCCTTCTCCTTGTTGGCGACTTACCTGGTTGATATCTCATATATCAGTCTTCTGATGTTAAATTCTAATCATCCCAGTCATGTTCCCAACCATCTTTGGTTGTAGACCTAGAAGTAAGACCATTGGCTGAAATGTTTCCCATATGTGGTGCCGCAGGAGACTTGACTGCATTATTGTCGTCCCAGTCGTCATCCCACACTTCATCCCAACCTTCTGCCGTTTCCACATTGGTAGCTGAAGCAGATTCAGGCAATCCCATTTCAAGTTCTTGATAAGGGACTCCATCATGCCGTCTCCTCTTCCTCAACTTGCAGCAAGCCCATGTCCCTCCGAAAATTAGAACAGACAATATCAGGAAGTAGGCACCATTGATGGGGCTCAATAGGTTGTCATACGAAGGGAGGTACACGAAAAACTTTTCTCCAGACTTAACAGAGTTCATGTGAAGCACGCATTCCGCGGATCTAGTATTAAATATCACTTTGTTGCTCTTGCCAACAGCTGATGAGATAATTATCTAAAATCAGAAGAAACAGGGAAACCACGCATATAAACAGCAGTCAATAAAGTTTCCCATAGAAAACAGTAGTGCATATGCATACTTTGCCGATCATCCAAAAGCAGGAATACAAAATATCAATAACCATACCTAACTTGATACAATAAAGTGTTAAACCTATTAACAAGCCATTTCAAATTAAGGTTTTTAATCTTATTGCATCATCAGCTGAGCATGCAAAACAGGATCAGGTCTCAGCCAAATCCAGTGACAGAAAACTTTCCTATACTTTATCATAACTTTCTCTTCTTGCTTATGAATATTTTAGCAATGTTTTCCTTAAAAATCTTAGCAATATTCAACATAATTATTTTTCTAAGTCAGGCTAGCTAAATTAACAACTGCAATTAAGACCGTGTCTTCACAGTAACCTAAGAAATGTCCCAAGCAAACTCAATTTTCATTCATCCTCAATTTATTTTCCCTTTGTTTTATCCAGATTGTAGCCTACACCTCAACTCAACACTTGTTAGAAACTTATACCCAAAGATCTTATGTCTACAACTGTTTCACTTAAGAAAATGCAGATCAGCAGAGAAAATATTTTACCTTTTCAGTTTTGTGTTTGGATATGTCTAGTTGTTTCAGAGGATTTTCAGCAGCTGTCGGGACAGTAAGATTCACTCTCAAAGTCTTTTCTCCTTCATTTTGGACAAGAACAGTCCAACTTCTGGACCCTGCTTATGGAAACAGAAATTAGGAGATCTAACTCATTAATAGATGAATAAGATGAACGTAGTACTAATTTGTTCAACTGAGTAAATATCTTGATTTGTAAAAGTTGGTTTCTGGGATTAAATCCGCACACACAAGTTTAGTATTTTTTTTTGCACCAGGGTGGGGGGTTTGGGGGTTGTTTTGTATGTCCCAAAAACGGAAAAAAAAATAAATGGATGCTATTGATCAATATTGTCCACAACCCTGCCAATAGATCATGATATTACAGAGCATTAAATGAAGTTGTCTAACACCTTCATTTAAGTAATACTAAAAAATTAGTAAGGCAATCAGAAGGTCTCAGCTAAATGTTCACTTTAAATAGACTATTCAAATTTACTAAAAGCATTTTTCAAAACCCAGTAATGTAGCACCAAGTCACCCACTTCCAATGATACAAGCACATCATATAATACCATACAGTCCAGTAATGTTGAAAACAAGCCAAATTCTAGCAACAAAGCCTATGATGAACACAGTTGTAGCATTCTCAGATGGACATGGTAACTCCTGAAATTCATAAAAGAAGGGATGATAAGAGAATCATGTATGACTCAATGTAGCTCAACAAAGCCTTAATCCCGAGAAAATGGATTGGATGAGTCCTTTTCCATCATTCTACTGCATCCAAGTACATCATCTATCAAGGTTTAGGTCAAAATGTATCATTCAACAAGAAGAAAACATGCATATTAATTTCAAAACAAATATCTAAGTTATCCATTCATTTATTGCAGAAGATTTACTGTGCTATCAAGTAACATTTTGATCCCTTAAGCTAAAGCTACAACAACAATAAATTTATCAACATATCTGAATCATTGCATTCAGGAAGAATCACAGAAACTGAAGTATAATGATAATATTCAAGACAGTGAAGCAAATAAACTTGATTTTCACAGCAAATTCATTTCAAAAACATATGTAATACTCCAACAAACCAACTATGGCAACTAGCTTAATAATTCAGACCATGCAATATTTAAAATATGACATTCTTGATCATACCGATTCTGAAGCATAATAATCTCTATTGATTCTCCTTTTGCCAGTTTCAAAAAAAAAAAAAAGAAAAAAAAAAAAGAAATGCTATGCTTAAGAAATACAGAGAGCTTTCCACATTTTGCATATTAAAAGGAACACTTAACTGAATGATTAATGGACGGAAGAATTATTTTGGTGTACCAAATAAAACACCATTAGCTAAAAAGCAAAACTGAAACCCAATTTCAAAAGGAGTAGGGAAACACAAGTTTAGATGTGTATTAAATGCCAGTTTTTATGTCTATAAATGGGAATAAGGAAAAATACAAAGCAAAACCAGTAAAGGGGACTTCAAGAGTAGGCTTTCTGGCAACGCAATGTTTCTAAATGATTATAGCAGATAGGTCATGAAATACCCAAGAACAACTGTAGATAGTGCAGGAAACTAAAGAGAAATGCATTAACTACCTGGAATTTGAAATCAACAAAAAGAAGGAAAAAGTACAAATTTTGATTTGTCAAGAAGAAGAAATATTTTAAAGTGTTTCCACCATGCTTAAAAAATTTACTACCATGCAACCCAAACCCAATAAGCCTCCACATTGTATTTGTGAAAGCAATGGTGCTGCTTTGTGCCTTGTTTTAATTTCCATTTCATTTCCAAATGAGCATTAGATTCTTCTTCTCTTCATCTCTTCCTAATACTTATTTCCCCTTGTTCTAAGGAGCATTTATCTTACAGATTGCACTGACCACTATAACCCAAGTAAATACAGTCTAGAGCAATCATTAATACCCAGCATAGAAATTCCATTATTGTTTAAGACCTGATATAAATTAACTTTGCTCAGATATTTTTAAACTATACCAATGCTCAGATATTTTTAAACTATACCAATCCTCCAATAAATTCAAAAATTATATTCATTCTTGTAAATCAAATATTATAAAAGCAGTTCCAGTAATTGCATAATCTCTTAAATAAAAACAATCACACATTCTAAAGCCCTTCAATTCGATAGTTCCAACACCAGCAAACATTTTAGCCGAAGGAAATAAAAGACCAGTAAGTTGCAAGAACTAATAAAACAATTTCAAAAAGGCCAAAAACCAATATGAATTACCAGTGTCAAAACTCTTAATACAGGCGATCAGGCCAGACATGTCACTGCACCGGTTAGGTAACCCCAAACAAGTTTCATCAACCCCAGACTCTGAATCCCTTTTATCCTCATTATTATTCTCTTTCGTTTTGTCCTTCTTCCCACTATCTGTTTCGTCCTTCCCACCATCGGTTCCCTCCTTCCTACTATCTGTTCCGTCCTTCTTGCCACTATCTGTTCCACCCTTCTTACCACTATCTGTTTCATCCTTCTTCCCACTGTCTGTTACGTCCTTACCACCATCTGTTCCATCCTTCTTCCCGTTATCTGTTACATCCTTACTACTATCTGTTCCATCCTTCTTCGAGTTATCTGTTCCTCCATTCTTCTCACGATCCATTCCCCCATTCTTCCCATTGTCCGTTCCTTTAACTTGAGTACTCACAGCCGTATCACTAGAATTGTTCATACTCTTTTCCTTATCAGGATGACTCCTTGAAGAATCCTTTACATTAGAATTCTTAGAATTATCCGTATTATTGGAACCATTTGGGTTATCACTAGTTTTGTTTTGGACATTTGGATTCACTGAATCCGCAGTATTAGAACTTTTACTATTATCAGTTGTTTCATTAGGGGGAGGTGGACTCACCAAATCCCTTTTATTCAACTCTTTTGAATCCAACTGTGATGAACTGCCCACTGCCTCTGGCTTCTTCTTATTCCCAGCTTCAACCGGTTTATTAACACCCGAAACCTAACACGATACATAGAAAACGCAATTCAATTACGTCGTTTTGTTATCAAAAACAAAAACAAAAAGACAAAAAACAAAAAACAAAAAACAAAAAACAAAAAACAAAAATTCTTACCTGAGTTGTAGCTGAATTATCGTTCGGATCGACCGCAGCTAAGTGGCGAAATTTAGCATTGGAAACATCAGCAACAACGAAAAACAATAAAAACACTGCTAGAATTACATTTTTTTCCATTACAATTCAACTTCAACAAATTCTTCTATTTGGATCCGCGGAAATCAAATCTCTAGAAATTGTAGCAATTCTCGATCCCAGGAAGAGATCACAGAAACTCATCTTCCAGCGAAATTAGAATCCGTCGGACAGACTCAGATTCATCTGAGCTTTGAGTTGACGCAGCTAAATAGAATCGATCAAATAAGTAAAATAACAATTAAAAAATAGACCAAATTTTAGGGCTCAGTCTGTTCTATTTTCAGTTGAAATTGAACCAGGGCAGAAAATGGATAATCTAGGGTTTACGCGGGGAAATCTCATGGGCCTGTGGGTGTAAAAATTGGCCCGATTCTGTCGCATTGGGCCTATTCATGGTCTGGGCTTCGGGCCCATTTACAAATTTTAAGCCCTAATATGTATAAATAAAATAGAAAAGGGATCTCAATAATTTATTTTTTTATTCTTACTTTAATCTTTTCAATACAATTTATGAGTCATCCTCTTAATTTCAACGGTCTTGGGAATGGTGCAGACATATTTATTTTTTAATGTAATTCAAGGCATAAATAGTGTAAAAAATTAATTAAAATATCTATCAAATGTTATTAATATCTTTTGAAAAGGAAAACACCTATCATTAATTTCTAGAAAGTATTTAATTATTATCCTTAATAGTTAATGAATTGACCCCTAAGGTTTGACTAAAAAAATGAAAAGAAAAAAGATAATTTGATAAATAGTTATTTTACTCATGATAATGTAAGTTTTGATGGTAGGAAGATTTGGTTGACATATCTATGGGTAGTCTAGATGATTAAGACGAATCAGGGATAGTGTGAATATACGCACAATTTTAGGTTTGATTTCTCATATAAGTATTCATGATTTAAGTGAGGGACTATGATGGTGGGTTGTTGCGCTAATCTCTCCCAATGATTAGTCAAAGTGTTTGATGGTGCTAATCTCTTCCGAAGATTAATCAAGGCGTCCGACAGTGGGTTATTACGCTAGTCTCTCTCAAAGATCAATCGAGGTGTTTGACAGAGGGTTATTGTGCTAATCTAGATGATTAAGGCGAATCGGGGATAGTGTGAATATGTGCACAGTCTTAGGTTTAATTTCCCATCTAAATATCTGCGATTTAAGTTGGGGACTGTGACGGCAAGTTGTTGCGCTAGTCTCTCTCGATGATTAGTCAAGGTGTCTGATGGTGGGTTATGACGCTAATCTCCCCCGAAGATTAGTCAAGGTGTCTGGCGGTGGGTTATTGTGTTAGTCTCTCGGTGTTCAACGGTGCGTTATTGCGCTTGTCTCTCTCGAAGATTAGTCAAGATGTTCGACGGTAGATTATTACACTAATCTCTCTCAAGGATTAGTCAAGGTACGCGTAAACGGACCCAAACACCGATTAAAAAAAAAAAATTATTGTTATGCGTGGGGGTCAATGAATGCTACCAAATCTTTTGACAAAATGGAAAGCAATAGTAAAAATCACAGAATGTATAACTTTTGTATGAGATAAGGCTCTCAAAAAAGGAGAGCAAATGTTAGGGAATAAAACATAGTATGTCCCTAGCAAGAAAGCATAAAGTGGTAACCAAATCTAAAGTTTGGCTTAAATAAATCATCTTTAACCTTGAAAATTCCGCAAAAAGAAGTCCATGCAGTGAATTAATGGAGATTGTTGTTGCTTATTTATTGTTTGAAACAACTGGGTTACTGCTACTGCAATACTGAGACAGAAGGGTCTTTCCAGCTCCCAAACTCAAGCTCGCTTCTTTAAGCCAAGCACACAGTCAGAGAATAATCATAAAAAGAATTCTTAATCTTCCACCTCACACTTTCACTTGTAGAAGAAGCAAAGCGTATATGAGAATGGCTTTCACTTTACCAAGTGAAAACAAAGACAAAAGCAGCAAGAGCGGCATGGACGAAATAGCAGTTGTTTTGAGGAGGTTTGGAGATGAGCAAAGCGCGTTGTTGGATCAGTTTGAGAGGCTTTCATTTGAAGTGCAGCTTAACAAAGCCATTCTTCGCCGGAGCTTCTCCGAGCCAAGTGTCGGTGGGGCCAAATTGCCAGCACCGTTGCCTCCATCGGACGTCGCACCAAAGGCGCAGACACAGGTGGGAGTAAAAGGGCGCCGTCGTGGTGTGTCTGGTTTCGGCAAGGTTTTGAAGAAAATGCTGAAATCGTTTGTTATTAAGAGGGGAAGTAGTAACAAGAATGGAGGAAGAAAGGAAGTGCCGGACCCCAAAAGTCCCAAGTATTTGAAGGCCTTCAGTAGATCTCTACGCCTCTGAATAGTTTTTGAAGATCATTATCTGGGCATTCAGATAATTCTCATACTATATTTCCGTACATTTTGTTTTTAGGAATAATGTAATTAATCAAACTATAGTTGTATACTTTGATTCATAAATAAGGTTTTTTATTTGGTTTATTAAAAGAATTTAGCTTTTTTTTATTTTTTATTACGAATGATGTCCGAACCAGTTTGCGAGTATCTCGACTAATTTTTTTAGACCCTGAAATTTTCTCAGGGTTTGATGTTACCGATGGAATAAATTTTCTAGTGACCATCTCTATTAACAATAAAAAAAAATTAAACTCAAGATCTTTGAGTAATACATTCAAGAATCTCTATCGCCCCTCCAATGAGTTAATTATTGTAATTATTGCAAAAATTTTTTTCCTCTTGAGGACGATTAACTTGTTAAAATTATTAATTGAGAATACCCTTTTTGAGGGATGACCGACTGGTCGTACAGTGCATTAAGAAATGAACGTCTTGTCGTCTAACGATATAGCAAACGGACCGCTTATCGCCTATAGCCAGAGGATAAGAGAGCCTCTACTCGACTGATGTTATGAACAAAACAAATGAGCAATTCAGCTCACTCATATTTCCGGAGTCAAATGTTGAAGGGTTTGTACAGAATTGAGTCTGATCAGAATAATGCCTTTTCCATATTCTCCGACTTCACAATCTCTTCAATCTCCTTGGCTTGGCACTTCCTTTGTCTTCACCAACACCTCTATAAGAAACCAGAGCCACAACAAATTTCAGCCAGTCAAGCTTCTTGTCTTTGCAACTGAGTCATTATCTACAGTACAGAAACAATTACGTACCCTCAGTTTTTATAGTTTATGCTCAAACTTTGGTAAGCAAAATGGCTTTAGCATCAGAGAAGGACAAGAAAGCTTGGACTTTAAAGAGATTCCTCATGGATTGCAAGCGCAGAAGTTCATGGATGCAATCAAAGATAAAACTGATATCTTTAGTTGCATCAAAAGAGACGGTAGAAACTGGACCATATCCGACTTTAATGATTTGCTTATGGCTTTAGTAACAGCAAATGAGCTAGAAATTGCTTTGAAACTTTACTCTGAAATACCATCTTATGGGTTGGCGCCAGATTCTTGGACATTTTCCATCATGCTGAGGTGTCATTGCAAGAAAAACAATCTGGTTGAAGCAGGACAGGTTCTAAACTACATGGTTGAGAAAGGGTTTTGTCCAAATGTTGCAACTTTCACCATTTTTATAAACTCATTATGCACAAGTGGCAGGTTGCAGAAAGCTTTTGAGGTTTTTGAAGTAATGGGTAGAGTTGGGTGCAAACCTAGTATTCAGACTTATAATTGTTTGATAAAGGGTTTGTGTTATGTGGGAAGGGTGGAGGAAGCATATGAAATGTTGGTGAATATTAAGAAGGGTTTGATAAAACCTGATATTTATTCATACACAATTGTTATGGATGGTTTTTGTAAAGTGGGTAGGTCTAATGAGGCAATGGAGCTGCTTAATGACGCTGTGGAGAGGGGATTGAAACCAAGTGTGGCCACTTTTAACACTCTTTTTAATGGGTATTGTAAGGAGGGCAGGCCAATGGAGGGTATTAGTGTGTTGAAGCTTATGAAGGAGAGGAATTGTGTTCCTGACTATATTAGTTATAGCACCTTGTTATATGGGCTATTGAGATGGGGAGAAACAAGGGCAGCACTAATTACTTTTAAGGAAATGGTTGATTTTGGGATTGAAGTTGATGAGAGGATGATGAACACTTTGCTTAGAGGTTTATGCATGAAATCATGGGAAGAAAAAGACTTGTTGGAAGATGCCTATCAAGTGTTTGAGAAAATGAATTTCATCATGGACCCTGGTACCTATGGCATGGTAATTAGAGCTCTTTGTGTGGGAAAGAAAACTGATGAGGCTTTGATCCATCTGCAGCATATGGTTAGAAGGGGGTATGTTCCCCGGACGATTACCTTTAATAATGTGATTCAAGCATTTTGCCACGAGGGGAAGGTAGACGATGCATTACTGGTCGTGCTTCTCATGAATGAACATGGTAAGATCCCAAGTAGAACATCCTATGACATTCTGATTAAGAAGTTAAACCAACAGGAAAGATCTTCAGGAGCGTGCATTGTCTATGGTGCTGCATTGAAGCAAGGTGTATTGCCTCATCGGGTGCCCTAAGAATTCGAAGAAAGCTGTTCAGTTCAAGACCTGTATTTATCTGATCGATCAATCAATAAATTAGTTGTCTAATTCTGGGAATTCTTTTGCAGAAGTATTGTGATATTACTTGGATTTATGCATATACTTCACCAAAGAAAGTTTGAATATATGCAATTAATTAGTTATTCCAGCCGAGCTGAGCTAACTTCATCCCAAACTGAAGTAGTATTTCATTTCATTTCATTTCATTTCTGAGAACAATACAATTTCTCTGGTCTGGTACAAAAGCACTATATCCAACGAGAGTTACCAATAAATACACATGGAACAAGTTAAAATATTTAAAACAGGAAACTAAGCTTTGTAACTCTTTCGCTATCTAAGCCTGATGTACATCTCTAGCATCAATGAACATAGAAAATCCTTCTAACTGATAGCAAAGGACAAAAATATTGGTGATGAAAGGAATCTCCAAAAGCTTTAGAATTATGCACGGCTCATGTATTGCCCTGTTCTTGTGTCCACCAATATTTCATCACCTATATTCACAAACAATGGAACATTGACGACAGCTCCAGTATCCAGAGTTGCCGGTTTGGACCCACCTGCCATAAGAATTTGAAATTTCAATAAGCAAACCATTCAAAAAATCATTTTTTTCAAAAGAAATTGCAGCACAGAGAATCCATATTCCCTTTGGTAATATATCACTGAACAAACAATAGGCAAATAACTTTTCATAATCTTTCATGATGAAAGAAAATGCAGCAAAGCGACTTTATTTCTTCACCAGCAAAATTAACTATTATTTGGTGTTCATCATTTCCACAGCCTGCTGAAACCAATCAAATGCCTGCATTTATCACCCAACTTCATGGAGCTCCTTAATATGATTCTCCATGAAGGGGACTCTATATTTTTAATATGATCCATTTAGCGCATATGTAGCATCCAAGCGGCCACGTTTATCTATGTTCATGGCTCCAGCAGTCGCGAATCAATGCAAACGTCATTTACACCAGTAAGATAATCAATCGGGGCTTCAATTTTTTACCAGAGAAGAAAAACATATTACCTTGAGCTGTATCACCTTTAAGGCCAGGATCAACATCAACCACAGTCAGCTTAACCGTGATTGGGAGTTCAAAATCAATAACCTGCAAGCATATCAATAAATAGTCTGTTAAACAGAATCGACAATGGCAGTACCAAATTACCATGGACTGAACAATGTCACTACCCATCTGAACGTAAGCATATGCATCTGAAATATAAAGGATGTAAGTATTGACAACTCAATGCAGAAATTAAAAGCAAAACTAAAAGATTACTTTTCCATTCCAAAATAGTAAATTGCAATCCATTCCTTCTTTCAGCCACTTTGTCTTATCCCCAACATCTTTCTCGTTAGACGAGTTTCTTCAAACGTGTTCTGTGAAAACATGGCATTCCAAATTAGAGAATAAAAAAGTAAAAACATAGTAAAATACAAAATGTCATTGCTTCTTGACTTTAAAAAATTGAATCGTGTTATTGCGTCTGCTATATTCCTTTAAGATGAAATTGATTCCAACTTTCCTGAAACGGATTGCTCGCAATAATGCATAAAAATGTGGCAAGTATTGTTTTCCTGAGCAAGAATAGATGGATGTTACAGCAAATTATATAGAATGGATATAAACAATACCAGGTCCATAAAGACAAACTGGACACCATCTTTGTATGTGAATTGCTTGGTTTCCTTGAATACATCTGCCACTTCAATCTGGGAAAAATCACACACACAAAGGCATATAAATATCTCAACAATTTCAATACACAATAAAATGGTAAAAAGAAGCCTGCCCACATCAAAAGATGACAACACTAATGGATTCTCAATTGTCATTTCAAATCTTCATATCACTACATCTCTCCCCTATTTATTATAGAGATAAAAAATTAGGGTGCCCTTGTGCCAGTTAGATGCAATGTAAAATAGTGAGCACTACGCAGCCTCCAGTAATCATCAAATCTGTATATCTATGACTATGCCGAAACATTCCGACAACACTAGATAAATATTTCTATACATTATACTGAAACATTGTAGCCATATTAGCAATGCACCCAAATGTTTTACCAGTCTTAAACCAACAAAAGAAAACGATAATGACCCAGTTTCTAGTTCCTAGTTATGTAACTACGATCATGCATCTTACAAAGTGCAGTTTGTATTTCAAGTCTACTAAAATATTGAAGCTTAGAATCAACAAACTTAATACACTTATTCTCTTCCCAAGGCTGTTCTATGTTGACTTATAAAATGCACAAGCAATGCCACAGATATTTTGTTCAGTCAAAATTTTAGCCACTGAACCCAATTGAACTAAAATCCACAGCTAAAAGAAATTACCGAACTTCCCGCTCGAAAAGTTTTCTCAACGGTGTTTCCCGTAACGTAATTGCGCATCTTGGTCCTCACAAATGCTGCTCCTTTTCCAGGTTTCACATGAAGAAACTCTTCCCAAGACAAACACAATTTTAACAAGACAATTAAGAATTTACTTGTTCTGCATAAAAAATAAGTAAATAGATAACAATACCCAAAACACGCCAAGGAGCTCCGTCTACTTCAATGTTGGTACCCACTTTGATATCGTTACTAGACAAGGCGTAAATCCCTGCAATACCAACATATATTATTTTTCTAAAAAATTAAAATGTAAATGCATATTAACAATTGAGAGAGGGATTATTAACTGGGATATTTGGGAAGAGGGCGCAAAGACAGAATGGAGGGTTTAGAGGAAAGGGAAATTAATGATGAACGGCGGAGGAGAGAAGGAGTTGATGAGACATTGAAGGTGGCCGTGGCGGCTGCCGCCATGGTGAGTAAAGATAATATCTTGTAAAGAAATGAAAATGAAAATGGTTGGGTTCTCAGAGGTCAGAAATTAGAGGGCAGGGCCGTGACTATGGCTCACTGAGATAAGGACTGTGTCGTTGATGAGGCCCTGCTTATTCATATTCAGTTCAACCTGAGTTAACAAAGCTTTGTTTTATTTTTTAATTATTCGCCGTCGAAATCAATCGAAAATTAGCTAAGAATATGATGCCTTAACTTTGCAGTGACTGACAATTAGTGAAAAATTAGATGCCAGAGTAAAAGGATTTTTGTATAGAAGAGACCGGAGGATCAAATGGTGAGTGACGGAGAGAATTTTTGCTGTTAGAATGACAGAAATCGGTTTTGAGTAGTAACGGAATATTGACTTTGGGTGGAAAAATGATATTTTAAAACTTTTTGGGTGAAAAAGTTATTAAGGCAAACCTTGGGTGGAAAAAAGTCGTTTACTCTTTTAATTATTCTTAAGAGATTTTGTTTAACAATAAAATTACGCATACAATTTTTTCATACAATATTGAGGTGGTAGCTTGTCATCCGCCAATTTGTATGAAAATGTTGTAAGTGTAGTGTTATTCTTTGTTTAAATTATATATTTTTTTAAAAAGTAATTAAATAAAAAAAATCTTTATTATGATTATAGTAACAACATAAATATTTTTATCGATGAATTTTTTTTGTTAAAATAAATAATATAGTGATATTAGATAAATATTTTTTGACCTATTATATCATGAATTCTAACCCATACTATCTATTCACAAACTAGATAGAAATTTATGTTATTTCTAAAATTTCTGAAGAAATTTTAATAATTAATTAAATCTTAAGGGTTTGAGGGAGAAAAAAAAACCTCATTTCAACATTTAAAAATGTGTTTGATATAATATTCAAAAACTACTTCACATTCTAAATTGTAGAAAATTATAAAAACAATTTTTAATATTTTTCTGATTTTAGATTAATTTTTAGGATTGAATTCAAAGATTTCTTTCAAAAACATTTTGACTCCATTCTACTAAACAGGTTTTTATAAGATATTTTTTATTTTTAAAAATAAAAAATTTGTATTTAAATTATATATCAAACAAGCTTTAATAAAATTGTTTCCAGTATAAAATAATACGTAAAATATTGGTAGGTTATATATATATAATTTTTTTTTATAATTGGGGTGTCTAGGCCCGCTTGTATATAACCTCAACTAATCTTTAGGGTCCATTGAATACCCTACAAGCTCAAATGATCAGATAAGCTACAATGTTATTATAGTAGGTGACCAGTGGCGGATGCAGAAATTTCTGCTTGGGTGAGCCAAAGTAAAAATTAATTATATATTAATATTTTTGTCTATTAATTTTTTGTTAGGGTGGGTCAAAATATATAAATTATACATATTAATATTTAAAAAAAAATTTGAAAAATGGCTGGATCCGCCCTTGGGTGACCTCAAGGTGGTTTGAACTCAGGAACTTAGGGAAGCAAAGGTGTGCGCAAGCTGGCTTAGATATTCCGATTATCAAAAAAAAAATCAATAAAGTGAGCAAACTTTCTTAACCGTCAGGCCAACCCTTCTAAGTTATATTATTGAAAATCAAATTTGATTTAAGTTTATTTTATAAGACATGGAGTATCAAAAGAAATTCAATATTGAAGTGGGTCCAAAACATGGTTTAATAAAGAAGTTAATTAGAATTGTTTATGTTAATTTTGACTTAAAATGAGATTAAAGTTTTAATTTGAGTGGAAAGAGATCCCAATGATCTTTTTGTAACCTTGAAAATTAGGAGGGTTCAGTTGGTAATTGTACTCAGATACCTAAGTTATTGAAAAAAAAAAAAAAGTTTCTATATGTCTTAAGGATATTATAGAAAACAAATTTATATTAATTAATTTACTTATTAAAATAGTATACCCTCTTGAGTAGCAATACCAATATGTATTAATATTTTTAGATTATTAAATGTTAAATTAAACTCTTGATCTTAATAAGATTTTTATGTTAGTTATGTTGAGCCAGGAATTTTATTTAGGGGCTAAATCATATTTTCCACCCATAAACTTCGAAAAAAACATTTTCCCACCCATCATCAATCTTCATCAATAGAATTTGTTACCTGACAGGGGTAAAGTTACGAAAAGACTATAATACCCTTTACTATTTGCTTTATAATTTTTAGTGAGGTTGAATAATATTTTTGCATCCAAACTTTATTAAATGTATTTTACCCCTAGCTTGGTTTATGTTAATTTTAGGGTTAATAAATTAAAAAAAATAATAATAAAGTTAGTTATTAAAATTAAAAAAACCCGAAATTTTTTTGAAAAAAAATTCAAAAATTCAAAAATAAAAACAATTGGCCGAAATTGCACCGGCTAAATCACACTTGGCTAGATGTGATCGGATGCGATTTAGGCCAAATCACACTTGGTCAGGTGCGACTTAGGTCGAATCGCACTAGGCCTATTGCTATTCTAGTTAGGTGTGAATCTATCAGAATGACACCCAATTGAATACGATTCAACCGAAATCGATAGGTGCGATTATAGCAAATTGATTTTTTTTTCAGTTTTTTAATTTTTTTTTTCAAATTTTCATAACTTGTTTTATTTCCTGATTTTTTTCTTTTTAACAATTTTTCAGAAATTATATATTTTATATGATTTCATAAACTATATACAATTTTAATGAAATATTGTTTTGTTGTCTTACAAATATTTAACTGACAAACATTATTATAATTTTTCAAAATAATATATACAATTTTAAAATTATTTAGAAACACTCATATTTTAAAAGTGAAACCTCTATTCTAATTATAGAAATCGAAGATAAGGAGTTTAAATGGTCAATTCCCATTCCGGTGAAGGTTATTGTTATCAGTTTGTAATTTAGGGGTGTAAGGAACAGTAAACCTATAATACATATATTGTGTAAACTGACAAAAATACCCTTTTGCAGTCAAAACTAATGTCTGAGTTTAGGGACCTTTTTTTTTTTTCCAAATGGGAAAATGTATATTCGCCAAACTTCGGGTGGAAATTGTCATCAGCCTTATTTTGGAGGCCAGGCATAAGATATTTTTTAACTATAAAAAAAAAAAAAAAAATTATATTTAAAACTAAATTATTATGAAAAGGTAACATCTTTCTTTCATATGTAATACGAATAATTTAAGGTATAGTAACATTTAATATTTGGATTTATTGTATGAGATTTTATAGTTTAATGTACATTATTACTAAATCTGATCCTTGTATCAGAGCCTAGATCTAGTCATGTTGTACACCAAAACGATTACTGAATCTAATATTAATAAAGAGTAATTTTACTTTTATGCACAGTGTTATGCCTAAAAAGTCAAGGCTGATGTGGACTCTCGTCAGAAAGAGCCAATTAGAATTCAGGAAGCATTTGTGTTGTCTAGACGTTGAGACGTCGCGCAATGATGGAAGAGGTATGGTTCTCGCGCAGTGATGGAAGAGGTATGGTTCTCATCAGTGCAACAGGTGAATGTCAGGCTTGCAAGTAGCTAAGAATCGTCCACCTGCTCAAGCCTTACGCAATTTAAGGATATCTTTCGTGTAGACAACCAATGAGAAGCGGATTAGGAATTATATCCCATTTGCCGGACTACATGCTTATGATTATCACCTTGAATCCTCCCACTATATATATATATATAACTCAGCTCGTTACATGCGATCTGACTGTAACTCTCTAGATTACAACTACAGTAGACGTAGTTGTAATCTAGATTACAACATATATATATATTCTCTCTAGATTGTAACTCAGCTCGCTACATGCGACCTGACTGCGACCATCTATTAATACAACTACAGTAGACGTAGGAATCGCTTCTGAGCATCCGAACCACTTTAAAAACCGTCTTTTATTTACTCTCTTGCTACATATTTCCCTATCACGTATAACTTCTAAGTCCGCTTAACATTTTGCATATGTGAGTCGTTGATGTCAAAAATCAAGCATCAACATATAACTATCACACAAAGAGTAATTGTATTTACTACAGGCTTCACCAAAACTCACTGCAATTTGCATCTCCTTACAAGAATTGTTTTTTACACTCTCTGGACTAATCACCAACTGGAATCTAAGTTTATAATTTCTCTATTCTCTTCTTGTTAGTTCTTCAAAAGTTCATCTGCACATCAAAGCTCTTGCATTCATCAAGTCCTTGTGAGTTTCAGTCTCAACTTCCAAGTCAACCAATTACTTTCCCCAGTTTTTGATTCCGTTTTGTTTTAGAGTCGTGGGAAGTTTCCATAGATTTCGAATTCCTCTCAAGGGAAGTTGAGGACTACCGGTTTCTGTTGATCCCTCGATAATTTCAGTCACCATTTCCAATACCTCACTCATCTTTGGGCGTGCATTTGGGTTTGTGACCAAGCATCGCTTGGCTATAGTTGCAAGTTTGTGGACTGAATTGAGGGAGTATTTACCTTCAAGCCTGGGGTCCAATATTTGTTGAATTTTTTTGGCGTCAGATAAGTATGGCTTTACCCATTCCAATAATTTCTGCTCACTCTTGGGACGGTTTCGATCTACAGGACCCCTTCCTGTGATTAGTTCGCAAAGGAAGATGCCATAGCTCCATATGTCACTACTGGCCGCCAGCTGACCAGTTTGGACATATTCAGGAGCTGCATATCCCAAGCTACGGACAACCTGAAGAGATCAAAGTTTAAGCAAATTCAACTGGAAGAAGAAATAGAAAAGTAGCTAATATTCTGTTTCTATAGCAGGCATTTGGATAACATAAACTAGATGAAAGAGTAATCATAATATAAAACCTAAAACCAATGATTTGTTTCTCATTACATCACTTAAACCTATTCTGTTTTGTAATATATTCGAGGGTGAAATAGGAATGTCCATAACCTGTTATGTTTTGTAAAATACTTCCTTTGCTAGTTTATTTCCGCAACTGACCATTGAAAGACATAATTGTTAATGCTCAAACCTAAATACACATATCTTCAGTTCTCTATTTTCATCATCAAAAACATCATAATGGTCGGGTTACGTATTATGGACATACCTCTGTTGAAACATGGGTGAATACTTCTGCAGGACCTAATCTTGCCAATGCAAAATTTGATAGTTTTGCATTCCAATTCTCGTCAAGAAGGATATTTGAAGATTTGAAATCTCTGAAAATGATCTGTACAGAATTAATAAAAGATAACAAGTTGTAAAATACCCTGCTCTTGGATAAGCTGTACTTGAATGACAGTTTAACTTTTCATTAAAAGACCACCCAGGAAGCATCCCATGCACTATTACAAATCTGCTCACAAAACCTTAACATGTTGAAATATCAAAAGCATAAATACCTGAAAATCCATTTCTTCATGTAGGTATTCCAAACCACGAGCAGTATCTTGGGCAATTTTCAATCTCATGGTCCATAGAAGAGTTGTCTCTGATCGACGGGATAAATGCTGATGCACACTTCCCATTAGGCATAAATTCATACACTAGAAGCAGCTGGGTTTGCCTTTCATCGTCCTCAGGACAGTATCCCACCAATTTTACAAGGTTTGGATGCTCGACAGCCCCTAGAAAATTCACCTCTGTCACCCATTCCTTGTGTCCCTGTCAACCAATAGCTGAAAACCTTAGTTTACACAAAAAAAAAAAAAAAAAAAAAAAAAAAAAAAAAAAAGGATTATCAACTAAAATAAGTATATCTTAATTTCACAATGTCCAGCAATCTGCGATAGGCTTAAAATAATGTTTTCCAGCATTAAATACAGTATCATACGCTATCTAACAAACTGTAGGTATAATAGTAAATTCTAGCAGGACAAGAAATAGAGATGATTCCAAGTCATTATAAGAAACAAAAACCATAGAAGAGAAGAGTGGGCGCAAAACATTTCAGTTATTACCACATGTTTATTTTGTCGAATTACTAAATTTATAGACTGACTGAAAAGAATCATACCCTAATCTAGTATATTTATCTGAGACCTGATAAATTTATTCTTTAAATGCCTACAAATTGAAATGCAATTTATTTTAGCAGTCCTACAGTAAGAATGTAGCATCATTGAAAAGTGGGATTAATCCTACTTAGCAACAACCTTAAAACATCTGAACTTGAAGCAGCTTATGACAATCAACAACTTAAAATAAATTGCTTCTTACTACTTTCACAGTAAGTGCTAAACCAGTGAACATCAAAAACATTAGCAATAACAAAAGAAAACTAAAGGCAATAAATCTTATAATATAAAAGAACCCTTGCCTGCATCCCTCTTCTTCCAAGCTGTTTCACAGCAACTTCAACTTTTTGAGATGGATCATCCGAATTCTTGATCAACCCTTTATAAACGCGACCAAACCCACATTCACTAACCAAAACAGGGCGACTAAAATTCTTGGTAGCTGACTTCAGCTCAGCTATGGCGAACAATTGAAGATTACTGGGTTTCTGAGATGTTGGAAACGAGTACGAGTTACTTTCTCCAGTTTTTGATTCCATACTGGTTTTCTCATTGTTTGTTTTATTGTCAAGGGAAGTTTCCATAGACGTCCAACTCCTCAAGGGTAGTTGAGGACTACCAGTTTCTGTTGATTCCTCCACAATTTTAGTCACCATTTCAAATACCTCACTCATCTTTGGGCGGCACCTCGGGTTGTCGACCAAGCATAGGGTGGCTATCCTTGCAAGTTTTTGGACTGACTCAAGGGTACATTTACCATGTAAATTCAAACCTGGGTCCAACATTCGTCCAAAATTTCCGTATAAGTATGGCGTTACCCATTCCGATAGTCCCTGCTGACCCTTGGGACCGTGTCGATCCATAGAACGCCTACCTGTAATTAGTTCAAAAAGGAAGACGCCATAGCTCCATACATCACTCTTGGCCGACACATGACCATTTTGGACATATTCAGGAGCTGCATATCCCACGGTACCTACAACCTGATGAGATGAAAAGTTGAGCAAATTCAATCAGAAGAAGAAATATAAAAGCAAGGCATTTGAACGGCATAAACCTATTCTGTTCTGTGAAATATTCAAAGGTGAATTTGGAATGTACATAACCTACAATCAGTTCTTTCTCTTTTTTTTATTAGTTATTTATTGTTGAGTTCTCAAAGTTCCTTTGAAGGAATGTCATAAACGTTGGCGTGTCCTTGTCAAAACAAGTAATGGAAATTGATTATGTAAATGCCACCATAAAAACAATTAATTCATTTTCAGTTCCCACGTGATAGACAAATTTTTATTCATGAGGAATTCCAAAGTCCATATTCCCCATAAATGCTTCATGACTTCCCTGTAAGTCACAGATCCCCAAGGTGAAATATATTACCTTTGCTAGTTCATCTCTGCAACTGACCACTGTAAATACATAATTATCTAAAACGTTAATGCTCAAACCTTATAAGCACAGTGTTTCAGGTACCCATATCTCCCATTCTCTATTTTCATATTAAAAGAAAAAATGTGTCATCATCTTCTTATTTTTATTTATTTATTTTACAAGGGTAGCTTAAAGATGTAAAGATATTTTGCATTGAGATATCATAATCACAGAAACAAAAGAAATCCTCAA
>CM047744.1:703930-757655 GCA_026225825.1 Pistacia integerrima | reverse complement strand
TCACATCCCATATCTTTAAAAACAATAGAGCAAACGATATGTTCACACTAGAGATTCAATGAAATCTCTTTCAGATTTTCACTCTTAAACTAACACTATTAGTGACTACTAGAGGTGGTCGAAAATGATGAGTGAGGTCAACAAGTTAAGGTGTGAGTTTTGTAGAGGAGGTTGTGGGGAGACCAACAGTAGTATCGGAAATGACTTTGGACTTCGAAACTGGCAAACAAAAAAAAAAAAGCCAAAAACTGTCGGCTTGGACTCTGCTAACGGAAGCCACTTCTTTCTAAAATGAGCCCGTCTTATGTCAAAGAAAACGGTGGGACATTTTAGCGCGTTAATATGTACCGTGTTATAGTTAAAAGTTGATAGTCTGTTAAAAAAAAAAAAAACGATATTACTTTAAAGGTGGGAATCTATAATAAATGCAATCAAAAGTATCAACTTAAGATTTCATAAAACGTCAATTGGGAATATGTGGTTTGCTCTATATGAAATTAGGTGGAATGCGCTTCATAAACTGTCTGATGACTTTGTTGACTAGATTTTGTGGTTGACTAGCTGCACTAGTGAGTAGTGAGTCGTCTACTTAAATCTCTTATGTCACTTGAAACATTGGTGTCGTTTTATTTTCTAGTTGTTCTATTTGTTGCCCTTTATTGGACTAAAAAGACCATTCTTTTTATTAATTTGAAAGTTATATATTTACCCCTATATTAAATTATTAAACTTACTTTTAATTCGTTATTCTTTACTAATGCTTTTAACACACCATTTATATATCAAAACCCTAAATCTTATATGCTTATTCAATAAAGTTAAAAGCATTAGTAATTAACATAATGATAAAAATAGAGAAACTAATTTAAAATTAGCATAATTTTTTTTAATTTAAATTTTAAAGTAAATCATATTGAGAATCATCTTTTTTTTAATGCAATAAATTATTTATAAATAAAAATCTTGTTAATAGCTATTTATTTATTATTTATTTATGAACTTAATAGTAATAAATTCAAAGTAAAGAAAAAGCCCGGCCCTAAGATTCTCACAGTGGAACACATGATTGTCAAAGTCAAGAAAGAAAAAGAGGAGACAACTTCTGATAAAGTGGAAATGATGGAGAGAGACTTAAAGAATTGTCACGAAATTTCCGTGAACTTTCCCACAGGAAACTATTGGCATTCTTTTCCTTGTAGTTTTCTTTGAAGACCACGTGAAGAGGAGAAAAAAAAAAACCTCTGATGTCACTTGAACCGACCATTGGTGTCGTTTTATGTTTTAGTGGTTCTAAAATCTTAATCTCTTCACTTATATGTTCAATCATTTATTCAATTTGTCCAATAATCACTTATATGTTTGTGCTGTTGATCACTTTTTTATCCTCCTATTTAATTATTAATATAATATTATTTTTTAAATTATTTCTTTCAATCCTCTATATTTAAAATTTGGTTAAAATACTTCAACTATATAAACTTTAATTCCAGATTCCTGGAGATATCTATATAAATATTAAAGTAAAAAGGGCAAGTAAAATGAAGGTGTTATTGGTTGACAAAAGGGCCAATAAAACAAACGGTAGACTGTACTGGAAAATATGCCACATGTCTTGTGGGCCACGGTTTGCACAACTTGCAAGCAAATTAAGCCACGTGAAACGTCTTCATTCTTGTGGTAATTTAAGAAATATATATTAAACTAAAATTATTGATTAAGAAAAATGTGATATAAGATTAAGAACTATATTCTTGGAGTGAAATTTGCATGTTTTCAGAATTTTTTTTTCTAAATTGAAATTAATTTTTTTTTTTTTGGCCAAAAGAATTGTTTTGAGCAGAAACCACATCTTGGTTGCTTAATTAACGAAAACTTGTAATCAGAATATATAATATGGAAGACCCTATCTTTGAACAGTTTACTAAAAATACGGATAATGCGCAAATATATTGTGATCGCCAAAACGGGATAGAAGATGGCCGAAATAGAGAAGGATCGAGTTAACCGTAGCAAGATATTATAAACAACATGATGACTGTACGAGATAACATAAAGAATGCACTGTAGACCATGTCGTAGTTGTTAATAGAGTATACGTGTAAGAACGATTGTAAGGGTTGATAATTAGTACTTTTGTCATATATGTATTAATATAATATTTTTAAACAGTTGGATTAGTACTTGAAATTAATATGGGTTTACATTTTTTAATATTTATTGGTTACAAAATTACTAATAAAATGTTTAATATTATTAAAATGTAAATTGATAAGTTTTAAGGTTATAATAATACATTATTTTAACAAAATACACCAAAATATTATATTAATAAATCATTTATAAAAAATATATCAATCAAATATTCAACACAAATATCAAGGTCAAAATACTCTATCAAACACAGATTCTTCAAATCCTATTCTCGTAATCATAACTCCACTCAACTATTCAATATTATTCCCAAAATCCTATCTAAAATAATAAAACAAACGGACCCATTATTACACAGTTTCTGGTAAAGTAGGAATTAATGCAGAGAGACTCAAAGAAAAAGAAATAGATAATAAGTGCCACGAAATTTCCATGAACCTTCCTGCAGGAAGCCATTGGCATTTTTTTGCTGTAGTTTTCCTTGAAGACCATGTGAAGGGGAGAAAAAAGAAAAAAGAAAACTAATGAACACAAACTTGGAATTTTGATCCACTGATTTAAACTACACATTTACTTGACTCTTTACATAACATATATTTTGATCATTTTTATGAATCACATCCCATATCTTTAAAAATAATAGAGCAAACGATATGTTCACACTAGAGATTCAATCGAAATCTCAAGCTCATACCCCTAACTATATTTATTTTAGATTTTCACTCTTAAACTAACACCGTTAGTGACTATTAAAGGTGATCGGAAATGATGAGTGAGGTTGACAACTGAAGGTATAAATTTTGTAGAGGAGGTTATGAGGAGACCAACGGTAACATCGGAAATGATTTTGGATTTCGGAACCGGCCAAAAAAAAGCCAAAAACTGCCTTTTACTGACGAAAAAATCCGTTCTTTTTAATAATTTTGAAGTCACATATTTACCCCTATATTAAATTATTAAACTTATTTATCGCCCTTTATTGGACTAAAAAAACCACAGTTTTTAATTTTTTTATAATTACATATTTACCTGTATATTAAATTATTAAACTTACTTTTAATTCGTTATTCTTTACTAATGCTTTTAACACACCACTTATATATCAAAACTCTAAATCTTATACGCTTATTCAATAAAGTTAAAAGCATTAGTAATTAACATAGTGATAAAAATAGAGAAACTCATTTAAAATTAACATAATTTTTTTTAATTTAAATTTCAAAGTAAATCATATTGAGAATCGTCTTTTTTTAATTCAATAAAATATTTATAAATAAAAATCTTGTTAATAGCTATTTACTTATTATTTATTTATGAACTTAATAGCAATAAATTCAAAGTAAAGAAAAAACCCGGCCCTACGATTCTCACAGTGTAACACATGATTGTCAAAGTCAAGAAAGAAAAAGAGGAGACAACTTCTGATAAAGTGGAAATAATGGAGAGAGACTAAAGAAAAAGAAATCAGTTAATAATTGTAATGAAATTTCCACCAAATTTCTGCTACTTTCTCTGCAATTTACTTTCAAGAGTGAGCAAAGAAGAGATAAAAATAGGAGAAATCATTCATAGCAGCAAAGTTTTATGGTTTTTCCATCGCTTCAACATCCTCATTGATCTTCATTGATCTTTACATACTTTTTCTGGAGCAATTCAGATCTGCCTCCATTTGTTATTTCAGTAACATACTATGACTTTTTATATCTATTATTTTTTTTTCAGATTTTATTTAAATTTTTGTATAATTTTATGAAAGTACTAATGCTTTTATGTTTCAATTTTCAGCTTCCTGTAGGTTTGAGTGTTAAATCTGAACTTCCAAAACTAATTAAAAGGTAAGTACCTCTATTGTTCCCAGATTTGTTTTAATTTCAATTTCAATTTTTTGTTTTCTCTCCTATTAAGTACTTATTCATGTGTCTTAAATGTAACTTAATGCATATCCTACTCTTTTGAAATATTTACTAGTATATATGGTTATCAGTACTGTTCTAGAAATATTTACTAGTATTTTCTTTGATTTTATTTTAATTTTATGAAAAATTAGAATCTATGTTTCAAACAAGCTGAACATGTAGTTAAATTTGGTTGAAGATTTACTGATATTTATAGTGTCTCTAAGTTGTTTCCAGTGGTTGGTGTGTCAGATCTGAACTTCCAAGGCTAGTCAGTAAGTAGTGCCTTTATTGTTTCCTAGATTTATTTTTGTTTTCATTTTTGTTTTCTCTCTTTATAAACTACTTATTCACATGTCTTTTAATTTTTAGATGGTAAAAATATGATATTGTGTTTTTAATTTATAATTAAAAAGTAATAATACAATAATCAAAATATTTTTCACTGTTTACTCTATTTTCAAAATTTATTTATGAAATATTATTTGTTTATATATTATTTTAATTATATATTTAGAATTACTAGGAATGTTAATGAATTATTTAATAATTATATATTAAATCATAATTTTTTATTTCTCAATTACTTCAATTTATTTTCTAATGAAGTGTTTTTTGATTGATGAAGAATGTCATTATATTTTGTCTACTTAAACAGAACAGAAAAGCATTTCATCAGTTGTTGTCGATGGCTGGTTCTTCATCTTCCAGCTACAATCCTTCTTTGTCTTCCAGCAAGAATCCTTCTTTGTCTTCCACCAACAATCCTTCAAAGGAGTATGATGTTTTTCTTAGTTTCAGAGGCGAGGACACCCGCAATAGTTTCACGAGCCATCTCTATGCAACTTTGCATCGTAAAGGGATTAATACTTTCATTGATAACCAAATTGACAAAGGAGATCAAATTTCATCATTTCTTTTGAATACCATTAAAGCATCAAAGATTTCAGTCATCATTTTTTCAAAAAATTATGCGTCTTCTAGATGGTGCCTCCAAGAACTCGAACAAATCCTTCACTGCAAGAAAATAAAGGAGCAGATTGTTATACCAGTTTTCTATCACATAGATCCATCGGATGTAAGGAATCAAACAGGAAGTTTTGGAGATGGATTAACTGAGCTTGAAAAACGTACTAAGGAGAAGTTAGAGACGCTACAGAGATGGAAGAGTGCTTTGAATGAAGCAGCTAGTATAGCTGGTTGGACTATAAATGATCAAAAGTAAGTTTTAATTTCATAATACTTTGCTTTTTGTAATTCTTTTAGTGTATTAAACATTTCCTAATGCTTGAATTGAATGAAGCCTATATAAACATAATTTCTAACTAATTAAAGTTTGTTGTTGTTTATATTAGGCCTGAATCTAAACTTCTAGAAGAAACCGCTGACGATATTTTGAAGAGACTAAATGAATTGTCTCCAAGTGATTATGGGGACCTAGTTGGAGTAGAGTTTCCCATAAAAAAAATAGAGTCTTTGTTGCGCAAGGGATCAAATGGTGTTTCCAAAATAGGAATTTGGGGCATAAGTGGTGTTGGCAAGACAACTATTGCCCATGCTGTATTCAACAAAATTCGGAGAAATTTTGAAGGATCATATTTTGCTGAAAATGTTAGGGAAGAGTCGGAGAAAAGTAGTAGATTAACTGACTTGCACAAAAAACTTCTTTCCGAAATATTACAGGATAGAGATCCTAATATAGGACTCACCTTCACAAGAGAAAGACTTAAAAATAAGAAGGTTCTCTGTGTTTTTGATGATGTGACTTCTTTACAACAGATAGAAAATTTGATTGGAAATCCTGATTGGTTGAGCTCAAAAAGTCAAATTATCATAACAACAAGGGATAAACAAGTGTTGAAAACTTGTGGAGTAGATGATGCTTATATATACAAGGTTGAGGGACTAAGTGAGATGCCAGCTCATCAACTTTTTAATCAATATGCCTTTAAACAACACTCTCCGCCTGAAGATTATATTGACCAATCAAACCTAGTGGTAGCATATTCCAAAGGCGTTCCGTTGGCTCTTAAAGTGTTGGGTTCCTATTTGTGTTCTAGGGAAAAAGAATTTTGGGAAAGTGCAATAAAAAACCTAGAAAAATGTCCTCTTTTGGATATTCAAAAGGTATTAAGAGTTAGTTATGATGGACTTGAGAAAGAGGAGAAGGATTTATTTTTAGATATTGCATGTTTCTTTAAAGGGGAACATAGAGATTCGGTGATAGAAACTCTAAATGCTCGTGACATTTCTGCAAAGCAAGGAATACAAGTTCTTATTGATAAGTGTCTCGTGTTTGTGACATACAAAAATGAAATAACAATGCATGATTTGCTTCAAGAAATGGGTAGGAAAATTGCTCGGGATGATACTTGCAAAGACAGATGACTATGGCATCCTACAGATATCATCGAAGCATTTAAAAAAAAAAAAGGTAAGGGTTAGCTATACTTATTTATAAATAGATTGATAACTTTGAGAGTGAGTTTAAAATTTGATGCAAATTTTAATTAATGTCTGGTTTAAAGATATCTAATGAGAGATTATGGTATTTATTATTACTATTATTTATTTCTTTCTACTAAAGTCTTCCACGTACTAGAGGCTTGCCAAAAAGAAAAATGTTTTATATTATCAATTATATTTTTTATTTTCCTTAAAACTCAAGCTTCTATATTTACATTTTTTCTTTTTGTAAATTATTTATTGTTATACAACTAATTATTTCCTTTCATGTATTGTCTCAGTCTCGTAGTTCAAATTTTATTAAAATAACATGTCTTCTATTCAAAGAAAGCATAAATACATCAAAAAGAAATATATCATATATACACTGTTCTACCTTTGTATGCATAGTCTTACTTTTCAAGTATAATTATTGTTATCCTATTTATTTTATTCTCTACTGCTGAAATCCGTAATCTTTATTTGTTTTAGTCAGCTCAATGTTTATATTCACTAGAGCATTTGTTTGCATTGATTCATAATTTGTTTTTAATAAAAAAATAAATTTTGTATCTTAATTTACTTGTGAAGCTTAAATTAATTTGATCAAAGGCTAACAATAATGGTTAGTAAATGTTAGCTTAATTAATAAATTATTTAATGGGAGTCTTTTACCATTAGAAAAATTAATTTAAGCTTGGCATTTTGTATGCTAACTGATTATCTCTTTTGGTTGTTAGGGAATTGAAGCAGTGCACGGACACGCACGGAGCGAAACAGAGAGAAAGAAAGAAGTGATTGTCGATATGAAGAGCTAGGTTAGGATTGTGGTTGGAGATTGAGGAGAGCGCGGCGAGTGAGTCGGCGGAGAGGATTGAGTCATCAGAACGGAGCGAGTCGAAGATGAAAGGAGAGAGGTGCAGATGCTGAAACGACAGGTCGGTAAGGAGCTTGAGAGTGTGGTGGCGAGTGATAGAGTCGGGGAAGAGAAAGTTGGAGAGAGCAAGTTAGCGTTTCGAGGATTAAAGAAAGAGTTGAATTGGAGGTGTTAGGGTTGATTATGAGAGACCTAACTGAAGCTAGGGTTTGTAAAGAGAGTGGTTTCGAGAGACCGAGAGTTTGTTCACATTTGTGTAGTGTTTCTCGCTCCATTCAACTGTGTTCTTTTGCTTGTTAGTTGTTGACTTCTTTGTTATTCTGTTTTCCTCTTCAATTTGAAATAGCTAAATCTTAATCTGCCAGGAGCTTCGAAGGAGAAAGCAAAGCAAATGCGCACCGTTTTGCTCGAGTTCCACTTTTCCAATTAACCATCAAAACGCATCGTTCTGGATGTGGCGCTGTTTTCATTGCAGACATTGAGTATAAAACGAATGTAGTAAAGCAAAGGTTTTGAAGGGAAATAGCTATTTGGCGCTTGCAAGCATAAAATTGTTAGGTGCGGTATTTTATGATTATTAATTAATTTTGCGTTTGTTGAGGATATTAATAACGGTTGAAATGAGATCATTCACTCGTTGAATGAAATAGATAATGTTTTGGTGTTATATCTAATAATCTCCACTTAATTCTGGGTTATCCGACTTATACAATGTCCGTATCATCCCTAAAAATGTTTTCAAGATTTTTTGAAGTAGACAGCCAAAATTCAAAAACATTACATAAAAACATCTCAAAATAATGGAAGGGGTAATAGTATAATTTCAAATGCTAAGGGGTAATAGTGGAAAGTAGGGAAATAGAAGGATTGTTATTATTATAATATTAGTCATCTTTCTCTTTTTTATTAAATTTTAGATATGGTAATTAATTGTTTAAGAAAAGTTCAATCCACTAACTAAAGTAATAATCGTTCTTCATATTATATTGTTTTTATTAATGAATATTAAGGTTCTACTTTTATTAATAATTTGAATTGTTTAATTATGTGCATTATTATTAAGGCAATTATTCTGATATCTTTCTAAGAAATTCTCTTGTTCTTTATCAATAATTTAAGCAACATTATTTTGAATATTTATAAGAATTAATTTTGTAATATTCAAAATATTTTGAAGGTTAATATACCCGCACACCAAAGTGCCATTAAAAAATCTTAAGATACAAGTGAAGAAGACTCTTAGTAGTTTTATTACATTCCTCTATTATGAATTAGCTCATAACATGTAAGAGTAGATGACTTTTTATTTAATTTTAAATTTGCATTTTGTTAATTGAAAAAGAGCTAAGGACTTATTGTTATTTCATAAAGTAATTTCGAATTCTAGCTTATTTTGAACGAAATAGAGAAGCAACAGGAACAAAATAACAGGAAAATGTTAGGGAAGAGTCGGAGAAAAGTAGTAGATTGACTGACTTGCACAAAAAACTTCTTTCCGAAATATTACAGGATAGAGATCCTAATATAGGACTCACCTTCACAAGAGAAAGACTTAAAAATAAGAAGGTTCTCTGTGTTTTTGATGATGTGACTTCTTTACAACAGATAGAAAATTTGATTGGAAATCCTGATTGGTTGAGCTCAAAAAGTCAAATTATCATAACAACAAGGGATAAACAAGTGTTGAAAACTTGTAGAGTAGATGATGCTTATATATACAAGGTTGAGGGACTAAGTGAGATGCCAGCTCATCAACTTTTTAATCAATATGCCTTTAAACAACACTCTCCGCCTGAAGATTATATTGACCAATCAAACCTAGTGGTAGCATATTCCAAAGGCGTTCCGTTGGCTCTTAAAGTGTTGGGTTCCTATTTGTGTTCTAGGGAAAAAGAATTTTGGGAAAGTGCAATAAAAAACCTAGAAAAATGTCCTCTTTTGGATATTCAAAAGGTATTAAGAGTTAGTTATGATGGACTTGAGAAAGAGGAGAAGGATTTATTTTTAGATATTGCATGTTTCTTTAAAGGGGAACATAGAGATTCGGTGATAGAAACTCTAAATGCTCGTGACATTTCTGCAAAGCAAGGAATACAAGTTCTTATTGATAAGTGTCTCGTGTTTGTGACATACAAAAATGAAATAACAATGCATGATTTGCTTCAAGAAATGGGTAGGAAAATTGCTCGGGATGATACTTGCAAAGACAGATGACTATGGCATCCTACAGATATCATCGAAGCATTTAAAAAAAAAAAAGGTAAGGGTTAGCTATACTTATTTATAAATAGATTGATAACTTTGAGAGTGAGTTTAAAATTTTGATGCAAATTTTAATTAATGTCTGGTTTAAAGATATCTAATGAGAGATTATGGTATTTATTATTACTATTATTTATTTCTTTCTACTAAAGTCTTCCACGTACCAGAGGCTTGCCAAAAAGAAAAATGTTTTATATTATCAATTATATTTTTATTTTCCTTAAAACTCAAGCTTCTATATTTACATTTTTTCTTTTTGTAAATTATTTATTGTTATACAACTAATTATTTCCTTTCATGTATTGTCTCAGTCTCGTAGTTCAAATTTTATTAAAATAACATGTCTTCTATTCAAAGAAAGCATAAATACATCAAAAAGAAATATATCATATATACACTGTTCTACCTTTGTATGCATAGTCTTACTTTTCAAGTATAATTATTGTTATCCTATTTATTTTATTCTCTACTGCTGAAATCCGTAATCTTTATTTGTTTTAGTCAGCTCAATGTTTATATTCACTAGAGCATTTGTTTGCATTGATTCATAATTTGTTTTTAATAAAAAAATAAATTTTGTATCTTAATTTACTTGTGAAGCTTAAATTAATTTGATCAGGCTAACAATAATGGTTAGTAAATGTTAGCTTAATTAATAAATTATTTAATGGGAGTCTTTTACCATTAGAAAAATTAATTTAAGCTTGGCATTTTGTATGCTAACTGATTATCTCTTTTGGTTGTTAGGGAATTGAAGCAGTGCATGGACACGCACGGAGCGAAACAGAGAGAAAGAAAGAAGTGATTGTCGATATGAAGAGCTAGGTTAGGATTGTGGTTGGAGATTGAGGAGAGCGCGGCGAGTGAGTCGGCGGAGAGGATTGAGTGATCAGAACGGAGCGAGTCGAAGATGAAAGGAGAGAGGTGCGGCTGCTGAAACGGCAGGTCGGTAAGGAGCTTGAGAGTGTGGTGGCGAGTGATAGAGTCATGAAGAGAAAGTTGGAGAGAGCAAGTTAGCGTTTCGAGGATTAAAGAAAGAGTTGAATTGGAGGTGTTAGGGTTGTTTATGAGAGACCTAACTGAAGCTAGGGTTTGTAAAGAGAGTGGTTTCGAGAGACTGAGAGTTTGTTCACATTTGTGTAGTGTTTCTCGCTCCATTCAACTTTGTTCTTTTGCTTGTTAGTTGTTGACTTCTTTGTTATTCTGTTTTCCTCTTCAATTTGAAATAGCTAAATCTTAATCTGCCAGGAGCTTCGAAGGAGAAAGCAAAGCAAATGCGCACCGTTTTGCTCGAGTTCCACTTTTCCAATTAACCATCAAAACGCATCGTTCTGGATGTGGCGCTCGTTTCACGTCATGCAGTGAGTATAAACGAAGCAGCTGCAAAGGTTTTGAAGGGAAATAGCTATTTGGCGCTTGCAGGCATAAAATTGTTAGGTGCGGTATTTTATGATTATTAATTAATTTTGCGTTTGTTGAGGATATTAATAACGGTTGAAACAGATCATTCACTCGTTGAATGAAATAGATAATGTTTTGGTGTTATATCTAATAATCTCCACTTAATTCTGGGTTATCCGACTTATACAATGTCCGTATCATCCCTAAAAATGTTTTCAAGATTTTTTGAAGTAGACAGCCAAAATTCAAAAACATTACATAAAAACATCTCAAAATAATGGAAGGGGTAATAGTATAATTTCAAATGCTAAGGGGTAATAGTGGAAAGTAGGGAAATAGAAGGATTGTTATTATTATAATATTAGTCATCTTTCTCTTTTTTATTAAATTTTAGATATGGTAATTAATTGTTTAAGAAAAGTTCAATCCACTAACTAAAGTAATAATCGTTCTTCATATTATATTGTTTTTATTAATGAATATTAAGGTTCTACTTTTATTAATAATTTGAATTGTTTAATTATGTGCATTATTATTAAGGCAATTATTCTGATATCTTTCTAAGAAATTCTCTTGTTCTTTATCAATAATTTAAGCAACATTATTTTGAATATTTATAAGAATTAATTTTGTAATATTCAAAATATTTTGAAGGTTAATATACCCGCACACCAAAGTGCCATTAAAAAATCTTAAGATACAAGTGAAGAAGACTCTTAGTAGTTTTATTACATTCCTCTATTATGAATTAGCTCATAACATGTAAGAGTAGATGACTTTTTATTTAATTTTAAATTTGCATTTTGTTAATTGAAAAAGAGCTAAGGACTTATTGTTATTTCATAAAGTAATTTCGAATTCTAGCTTATTTTGAACGAAATAGAGAAGCAACAGGAACAAAATAATAATAATTAAACAAAACAAACAGTAAACAAAGAATGTAATACGCGCGATTTACCCTGGTTCACCCAATGTGGGCTATGTCCAGCTGAGTCAATATTATTGCAATATGCCTCACCTCTCTCGTTTACAATGAATGAATTGTTCTCACACACATAACAAGAGAAAAGTATGTTTATATACTAGGTTTAAGAGATTAAACCTAGTTTTACAAGAATTCCTATTCTTAAGCCCAACCCAAAAAGGAATTAATAACTTAAAAGGAATCCTACAGCGGTTATACATGGAAAAGCCCAAAACCGCTGCGACCCCCGCCCGCTCACCGGGGAGCGGGACCCCCGAGTGCGTCTCCGTTACCCATTAATGCTGAAGTAGTCGACAACTCCAACATATTTCTCTTCATTTTTTCTAATATTCTACCATCATTATTGTTTTGCAATCAAAACAGGGGCGTGTCTTTGATAAGAAGTTCTATGGTCTTTCTCTAACATGGGAACAAAATTAGCATGAAATTTTAAAGTTAATTCTTGGAAAAATAATCTAGTTGATCTCTCTAAACGCAGTGTTTGTATCCTTGTTTATTAATTGTTCAACATGTTTTCTGTGTAAACACATGCTCGTCAAGTCATAAAAGAAAAAGAGCTGAAAATTTATGATAAAGTAGAAATTAATGCATTGAGGAACTAGTTAATAATTATCACGAAATTTCCCTGACTCTTCTAGGAAGCTATTGGTATTTTCTTTGCTGTGTAGTTTTCTTTGAATAGCATGTGAAGAAAGAGAAAAGAAAAAAAAAATCCAAGAAATTATTTCTAACAACAAAAATTATCTGATTTATAATTACTTTCCTTGTTTTAATCAGCAACCATGAAATTTTAAAAATTCCGATTAAATTAATCATTTAGTTTGTCTGTTTTTAATATTAGCAAATTTATCTAGCCAATGGTTGCATGGCATGTCATACAACATGAGGAAATGGATGAAGAGAGTTTTTGAGGAAACTATCTCTGGATGGTTAAGTGGTTTGATAGAAACTCTTTGATGTATTACTCAAGAGGTTATGAATTTGAGTTTCTCCTTGGTTGCTAATGAGAGTAGCTATTAGAGCTTTTTCCTGATCGGTAATTTTAAGATCTCTAGAGATTAGTTGAGATGCATGTAAGCTAATTCAAACAATTAAGTCATAAAAAAAAAAAAAAAAGAATTGTCGAGGAGTGGATTAGTCAATGAAAGTGGGGTTGGATTACCAAAATACCCTTGTAATGTTAGTATTTTTTGGACGGCATTATTTGTGCATATTTTTAGAATATTGCAGGGATGTTGGGTGATGAAAACATAAAATTAGCTCGTCACAACCCAAATATTTAAAAAAATAGAATCAAATATTTGAAAGAGAAGTGGCATTAAAAAAAAAAAAAAAAAAAAAAACCGAAACGACTATATGTATGTATGTATTATGTATATATAGTTGTGATATTTAAATTTAGAATTTTAACTTAAAATCTTTATCTCTTAATCACTTATATGTTCAACCATTTATTCAATTTGTCCAATAATCACTTATATGTTTGTGCTGCTGGTCACTTTTTTGTCTAGCCCTCTTTGAGGCAAGTTTGGTGGGTCTTTTGAATTGTAAATCCATGTCTATTCTGCTGGTTTTGTTTTGCTTTGTTTTCTGGGCTTGTCCAAGGAACTTGACTTTGTAGAGGTCATCGTCTTGGATCCTCATTCTTTTATTCGCTATACAATTACCCTTTACCAAAAAAATAATCACTTATATGTAAATGAGGAAACAAAGTAAATTGGGCCAGACATGTTCTCAAGTAAAGAAATTAAAGCAAATTTTCGATGTCGAAAGTGGTCGAAAAAGGGCAAGAATTGCGTGAACCAACCATGTGCGGTGACCCGTGAATGGAGGGGTTAGACAGACGAGAAGGGGTTTTGGCAAGGGAGTGATAGGTAGTATTTTGGTGGTGGTGGGAGGGCTCAACGGTGCTGTTTGCTTTTTCGGTCAATTCTGTCACCAGAAACCGTTCTTGTCACCACCAATAGACTCAGTGGCTCTTCCTCTCCAAAAGCCCCACCATTCTCGATCCTATTTGCTCACCAATCACTGGTGATTAAAGCTTTCCCGTCTTAGGGTTTTTTTGTTCGAGTTTTGATTGATGAATTGGGTTTAATTCCTTTGGTTATTTGTGTTTGTTGGGTTGAAAAACGATTGCGAAAGGTTTATTTGATGTGGTTTGTTTGTTGATTTTCCGGTCGCCGCCATTCCACAATGCTGGTGGCAATTCCTAGCAATGGAAGTTATTTACTCTTAAATCAAATATGAAAGTTTGAAGCATGAGATATATAACACGTTAAATATAAAATTAGAAATGTTATAAGATAACTATCAAAATCAGGCCCTCGGATTTTTTTGGGAGACCTTTATTACTTATTCAACAAGTTCATAGTGTAAACACAAGCTTCATTATTGCTTCAAGGCATGAAAGAAAAAGACCTGACAGTTTCTGGTAAAGTAGGAATTAATGCAGAGAGGCTCAAAGAAAGAGAAATAGTTAATAATTGTCACGAAATTTCCATGAACCTTCCTGCAGGAAGCTATTGGCATTTTTTTGCTGTTTTTTTCTTTGAAGACCATGTGAAGGGGAGAAAAAAGCAAAAAGAAAAAAGAAAACTAATGAACACAGACTTGGAAATTTGATCCACTGATTTAAACTACACATTTACTTGACTTCTTTACATAACACATATTTGGATCATTTTAATTAATCACATCCCATATCTTTAAAAACAATAGAGCAAACGATATGTTCACACTAGAGATTCAATGAAATCTCAAGTTCATACCTTAGCTATATTTATTTCAGATTTTCACTCTTAAATTAACATTATTAGTGACTATTAGAGGTGGTCGAAAATAATGAGTGAGGTCAACAAGTTAAGGTATGAGTTTTGTAGAGGAGGTTGTGGAGAGACTAACCGTAGTATCGGAAATAACTTTGGACTTCAGAACTGGCAAAAAAAAAAAAAAAGCCAAAAACTATCGGCTTGGACTCTGCTAACGGAAGCCACTTCTTTCTAAAATGAACCCGTCTTATGTCAAAGAAAACGACGGGATATTTTAGCATGTTAATATGTACCGTGTTATAGTGAAAAGTTGATAGTCTGTTAAAATAAAGAAAACGACATTACTTTAAAAGTAAAAATCTATAATAAATGCAATCAAAGGTATCAACTTAGGATTTCGTAAAACGTCGGTTGGGAATATGTGGTTTGCTCTATATGAAATTAGGTGGAATGTGCTTCATAAACTGTCTGGATGACTTTGTTGACTAGACTTTGTGGTTGACTAGCTGCACTAGTGAGTCGTCTACTGAAATCTCTTATGTCACTTGGAACATTGGTGTCGTTTTATTTTTCAGTTGTTCTATTTGTTGCCTTTTATTGGACTAAAAAAACCATTCTTTTTATTAATTTGGAAGTTACATATTTACCCGTATATTAAATTATTAAACTTACTTTTAATTCGTTATTCTTTACTAATGCTTTTAACACACCACTTATATGTCAAAACTCTAAATCTTATACGCTTATTCAATAAAGTTAAAAGCATTAATAATTAACATAGTGATAAAAATAGAGAAACTCGTTTAAAATTAACATTTTTTTAATTTAAATTTCAAAGTACATCATATTGAGAATCATCTTTTTTTAATGCAATAAATTATTTATAAATAAAAATCTTGTTAATAGCTATTTACTTATTATTTATTTATGAACTTCATAGCAATAAATTCAAAGTAAAGAAAAAACCCGGCCCTCAGATTCTCACAGTGTAACACATGATTGTCAAAGTCAAGAAAGAAAAAGAGGAGACAACTTCTGATAAAGTGGAAATAATGGAGAGAGACTAAAGAAAAAGAAATCAGTTAATAATTGTAATGAAATTTCCACCAAATTTCTGCTACTTTCTCTGCAATTTACTTTCAAGAGTGAGCAAAGAAGAGATAAAAATAGGAGAAATCATTCATAACAGCAGCAAAGTTTTATGGTTTTTCCATCGCTTCAACATCCTCATTGATCTTCATTGATCTTTACATACTTTTTCTGGAGCAATTCAGATCTGCCTCCATTTGTTATTTGGGTAACATACTATGACTTTTTATATCTATTATTTTTTTTTTTTCAGATTTTATTTAAATTTTTGTATAATTTTATGAAAGTACTAATGCTTTTATGTTTCAATTTTCAGTTTCCTGTAGCTCTGAGTGTTAAATCTGAACTTCCAAGACTAATTAAAAGGTAAGTACCTCTACTGTTCTCAGATTTGTTTAAATTTAAATTTAAATTTTTTGTTTTCGCTCCTATTAAGTGCTTATTCATGTGTCTTAAATGCAACTTAATATATATCTTACTCTTTTGAAATATTACTAGTATATATGCTTATCAGTATTGTTCTAGAAATAAAAATTTAATTTGACTTTGACTTTGACGAATAATTTTACTTTCTCATGAGCAATTACATCTCTCTACAAATCATTCAGATCTGGATCCATTTGTTAGTTTGGTGACATATATACTTGGACCTTTTATATATTTTATTTTTCTTTGATTTTATTTTAATTTTATAATTTTATGAAAAATTAGAATCTATGTTTCAAAAAAGCTGAACATGTAGTCAAATTTGGTTGAAGATTTACAGATATTTATAGTGTCTCAAAGTTGTTTCCAGTGACGGGTGTGTCAGATCTAAACTTCCAAGGCTAATTAGTAAGTGGTGCCTCTATTGTTTGGTAGATTTGTTTTTATTTTTGTTTTTGTTTTCTCTCTTTATAAACTACTTATTCACATGTCTTTTAATTTTTAGATGGTAAAAATGTGATATCATGTTTTTAATTTATAATTAAAAAGTAATAATACAATAATCAAAATATTTTTCACTGTTTACTCTATTTTCAAGATTTATTTATCAAATATTATTTGTTTATATATCATTTTAATTATATATTTAGAATTACTAGGAATGTTAATGAATTATTTAATAATTATATATTAAATAATAATTTTTTATTTCTCAATTACTTCAATTTATTTCCTAATGAAGTGTTTTTTGATTGATGAAGAATGTCATTATATTTTGTCTACTTAAACAGAACTAGAAAGCATTTCATCAGTTGTTGTCCATGGCTGGTTCTTCATCTTCTAGCTACAATCCTTCTTCGTCTTCCAGCAACAATCATTCTTCGTCCTCCACCAACAATCCTTCAGAGGAGTATGACGTTTTTCTTAGTTTCAGAGGCAAGGACACCCGCAACAATTTCGTGAGCCATCTCTATGCGGCTTTGTGTCATAAACTGATTAATACTTTCATTGATGACCAAATTGTCAGAGGAGATGAAATTTCATCATTTCTTTTGAATACCATTAAAGCATCAAAGATTTCAGTCATCATTTTCTCAAAAGATTATGCATTTTCTAGATGGTGCCTCCAAGAACTTGAACAAATCCTTTACTTCAAGAAAATAAAGGAGCAGATTGTTATACCAATTTTCTATCACGTAGATCCATCGGATGTGAGGAATCAAACAGGAATTTTTGGAGATGGATTAGCTAAGCTTGAAAAACGTAACAAGGTGAAGTTAGAGACGCTGCAGAGATGGAAGACTGCTTTGAATGAAGCAGCTAGTCTAGGTGGCCATACTATAAATTATCAAAAGTAAGTTTTAATTTCATAATATTTCGCTTTTTGTAATTCTTTTAGTGTATTAAACACTTCCGAATGCTTGAATTGAATGAAAGCTATATAAACATAATTTCTAACTAATTAAAGTTTGTTTTGTTGTTTATATTAGGCCTGAATCTAAACTTCTAGAAGAAACTGCCGACGATATTTTGGAGAAACTAAATAAATTGTCTCCAAGTGATTATGGGGACTTGGTTGGAGTAGAGATTCCCATAAAAAAATAGAGTCTTTGTTGCACAAGGGATCAAATGGTGTTTCCAAAATAGGAATTTGGGGCATAGGTGGTGCTGGCAAGACAACTATTGCCCGTGTTGTATTCAACAAAATTTTGAATCGTTTTGAAGGATCATATTTTGCTGAAAATGTTAGGGAAGAGTCGGAGAAAAGTGGGAGATTAACTCACTTGCAAGAAAAACTTCTTTCCAAAATATTAAAGGACAAAGATCCCAATTTAGGACTCACCTTCACAAGAGACAGACTTAAAAAAAAGAAGGTTCTCATTGTTTTTGATGATGTAACATCTTTACAACAGATAGAAAATTTGATTGGAAATCTTAATTTGTTGAGCTCAAAAAGTCAAATTATCATAACAACAAGGGATAAACAAGTGTTGAGAACTTGTGGAGTAGATGATGCTTATATATACAAGGTTGAGGGACTAAGTAAGATGCCAGCTCATCGACTTTTTAATCAATATGCCTTTAAACAACGCTTTCCTACTAAAGATTATATTGAGCTATCAAACCTAGTAGTAGAATATTCCCAAGGCATTCCGTTGGCTCTTAAAGTGTTGGGTTCCTATTTGTGTTCTAGGGAAAAAGAATTTTGGGAAAGTGCAATAAAAAACCTAGAAAAATGTCCTCTTTTGGATATTCAAAAGGTATTAAGAGTTAGTTATGATGGACTTGAGAAAGAGGAGAAGGTTTTATTTTTAGATATTGCATGTTTCTTTAAAGGGGAAAATAGAGATTCAGTGATAGAAACTCTAAATGCTTGTGACATTTCTGCAAAGCAAGGAATACAAGTTCTTATTGATAAGTGTCTTGTGTTTGTGACATACGAAAATGAAATAACAATGCATGATTTGCTTCAAGAAATGGGTAGGAAAATTGCTCGGGATGATACTTGCAAAGACAGACGACTATGGCATCCTACAGATATCATCGAAACATTTAAAAAAAAAAAGGTAAGGGTTAGCTATACTTATTTATAAATAGATTGATAACTTTGAGAGTGGGTTTAAAATTTTGACACAAATTTTAATTAATGTCTGATTTAAAGATATCTAATGAGAGATTATGGTATTTATTATTACTATTATTATTTTCTTTCTTATAAAGTCTTCCTCGTACCAGAGGCTTGCCAAAAATTATATTATTAATTATATTTTTATTTTCCTTAAAACTCAAGCTTCTATATTTACATTTTTTCTTTTTGTAAATTGTTTATTGTTATAAATTAATTATTTCCTTTCATGTATTGTCTCAGTCTCGTAGTTCAAATTTTATTAAAATAACATGTCTTCGATTTAAAGAAAACATAAATACATCAAAAAGAAATATATCATATATACACGTTCTACCTTTGTATGCATAGTTTTACTTTTCAAGCATAATTAATGTTATTGTTATTGTTATCTTATTTATTTTATTCTCTACTGCTGAAATCCGTAATCTTTATTTGTTTTAGTTAACTCAATGTTTATATTCACTAGAGTATTTGTTTGTATTGATTCATAATTTGTTTTTAATAAAAAAATAAATTTTGTATCTTAATTTACTTGTGAAGCTTAAATTAATTTGATCAAGCTAACAATAATGGTTGGTAAACGTTAGCTTAATTAATTAATTATTTAATGGGAGTCTTTTACCATTAGAAAAATTAATTTAAGCTTGGCATTTTGTATGCTAACTGATTATCTCTTTTGGTTTTTAGGGAATTGAAGCAGTGCGAAGTATTAACTTGGACATATCTAAAATAAGCAATGCAGGCTTAAATTTTCATGCTTTATCAAAGATGGATGACTTAAGATTCTTCAGAGTATATAACTCAGAATGCCGAGATGAACGTAAAATCTTCAGATTATACAACTCTGAGTCAGAATACCAGTTAAATAAGATGATCTTAAATTCTTCAGATCATTATGAAAATAAATTGCATGGTTTTGAAGAACTTGAATCCTTTCCTAGTGACATAATATTCTTCAGTTGGAATAATTATCCATTTAAATCACTGCCATTAAGTTTTCCTCCAGAGAGCCTTGTTAGACTTGATATGCCAAACAGCAAAGTTAAGCATTGGAACGGTGTTCAGGTATGTAATATGGTATTTATCTGTTGAAAATTATATATATAAAAGGCATTAATTTGCGTTGGTCATGATTTGTTTGCTTTCTTATAGGATCTTGTAAATTTGAAATATGTTGATCTCCGTTACTCCGAACACATGACAGAGATTCCAAATCTCTCAAGAGCCTCAAATCTTAAGGAATTGATTTTAAAAGGTTGTTCAGGTTTGCTCAAGATAGCTCCCTCATCTATTCAAAATCTCAATGAGCTTACTACGCTGAATCTAAGTGGTTGCAAAAGGCTTATTAGTCTGCCAGATGGCATCTGTAAGTTGAAATCTCTCGAATGGCTTTATCTTAACAAATGCTCCAAATTGGAAAGATTACCTGATGACTTTGGAGATTTAAAAGCTTTGGTGTCTCTCGAAGCTAGAAAGACAGCCCTAAAAGAAGCACCATCCATTTTACTCTTGCCAAAATTACTCTTCTTAGACATATCTCATTATTATGAAGATCAGACACCCCTTAATTGGGTATTGAATTCTTCATCAGGTTCAGACTCTTTATCAGATCTTTGGTTATCAAACTGTCAAATCACCAAATTACCTGACAATTTAAGACAATTATCCGGTCTGTTACAATTAGATCTAAGTGGAAATAATTTTGAGAGCATACCAAACATCGGAGGGCTTTCTTACTTGTCGACGCTAGACATAAGTAATTGTCGGAGACTTCAACTATTGCCAGAGCTTCCAATGAGTGTATCTGTGTGCGCATCTAATTGCTTGTCCTTGCAATCAATATCAGATCCATCATTTCTATTATTACCTCTTTGGAGACAACGGGCATCAATTTTTGTCAATTGTTTTGAATTGGATCTACCTAAAATTCTTCATGAGGTACCTATTTTGATGCTTTCTCCTTTTTCATGATGTTAGTTGTTTTTTAAAAGCAATGGAAAAAAAAAAATCTGAAGCTAAAACTATGTTATGATGTGATGATTTTCATTTTCATTGGTACAGGAATCTTGTCGAGAATTTTGTGCTGATATCATTTTCCCTGGAAATGAAATTCCTAAGTGGTTTACCTTTCAAAGTACAGGATCTTATATAGCTCTTGATCAACCACTAGATTGGCATAATAAAAACTTTCTAGGTTTTCTTGCATCTGTTGTTTTGCCACCAAGTTTGTATCAGTTTCCTTATAACGCTGCTATCTGTTACTGCTTGGTCAAAAGTGAAGATGGTAAGCAGCAAATTTATACTTCTAACATTCAATCTGATTATCACGCCTTTGGTCGATTTTGTTCAGAAGATGCCTGGTCAGATCATGTAGTATTAAGCTTTCATTCTATAAATAAAATGACATTTAAGAAGTGCGAGGGGGAATATCATGAAATTTATTCTGAGATGAAGTCATTAAATTGTAAAGTGCTCATCAAATTTATAGCTAGACACAAAGGAGTGAAAAAGTGTAGGATTCAAAAGTGTGGGATTCATTTCTTGTATGTTGGAGCTTATGGAGAACCATCGGAAACATCCAGAAGAAGTGTTGACAATGCTAAAAAGAAAGGGAAAGAGAAAGATGAACTACAATCCAATAAATTGCAAATTTCAAATCCCTTTGATGGTATATGCAGCTTAAGGTAAATAATAAATATTTTTTTTTTTTAGCTCAATAATGTTTTTCGATTCTTTTAATTTATTTTGTCTAATAAAAAGTAATTATATATATCTCATTTAGTACTAAAATTTATGTCATCTCATGTGGTGCATAATTTTATGTAACATTCTGAAGTCACTTAACATATCAACACATCACCTCTAAAGTCTTATATGTAATACAAAATAAAAATCATTAGAGATCAAATTTTATATCAAATTTCATGTCAATGTTATTTGCTTGACTTAATCTTTGGTTGACAGGCCTCATTTCATGTCAAAATCTCCATATGACAATCCTAATATTTTTAAAAGTTGTCTAGAAGAACGGTATTGGAAATTGAAAAGGAATGCACTCAGAGAAACTGTGAAAAATGCTCTGCCAAGTTTTCAGCAAAGTACAACTTTATGCTCAGAAATTGAAGAGGTCTCTCTCCTATCATACAAAGTCAATTCTTATTTTTATTTTTTGTTGAATAAAAATTTTGATGTTAAATTAACAATGCTAGATTTTTTTTTATTGCAGATGAACTGTGTGAATCCAAAAGGTTGTATGAGTTTCCCAGGAAGTGAAATTCCAGAGTGGTTTAGCTTTCAAAATGCTAGCTATAATATAAAACTATCATCGGGCTCATTCCATGATGCAATTGACACATGCCATAATCCATTTGCTGGTTTGGCTTTCTGCACTGTTGTAGAGTTCCCAGATTTGCTAGATTTGGGCCAACCTTTCTTCGTTTATTGTATGATGGATATCAAATATCTTAATGATCCCTACGAGACTTTTGCAATTGGGTCTATAAAAGGTTGGTTCGAAGGAGATAGAACTCACTACATTAAATCAGATCATGTGTTCTTGGGATATGATTGTGTTATGTATAGTGGTGAAACTCGGACATTATTTAATCGTGAGGTTGAGATCAATTTCGTAGTTACCACTTATGATATGGTTCCCATAGAAGGTTGTAAGGTGAAAAAGTGTGGAGTTCATCTATTGTGCCCTGAAGATTACAAATGGAAGGATCTAATAGATCTTTCATCTTTAAAGAGAAAGCTAAAACTCAATGGAAATGGCCGCTATAACGATGAACCACCATCCGATGACTTTTCCGCTGCATGCAATTGCCAATTTAAGAGTTCTGCTACTTCTTTGGATTTGAATGAAATGTTGGATACAACCGAACCGCTCTCCAAGAGATTGAAAGTATGCAACTATAAAAATAAGTAAGTTTTCCTTCTGCACCTCATTTTAATTATATGATTAGTTTCTATTTTCCTAATTCATTCTTGTGGAAACTCTTGTTCACCTAATGGAATATGATTATGGGATTCTTATAAAATTATAAAATTTATATATATCATTTAAGTAATGCCAAGTCTAAAATAGTACAATAACCTCTACATTAACTTTTTTTTTCTAAATTAATTATGTGAAAACTAATATTAATATGACTTAAAATATTATGAAATTTAATTCTAAGTATATAAAATGAACTCATTTGGGAACCAGTAGAGTTGATTATGATCATTATCTTTTGAAATAATTTTGTTGTTAATCATAAAGTATTACTGATTTTATATAATTCAGTTCTTAATCATAAAATATTTAATATGATCAAATAAACATATGTAATCTGCATGTAATTGTTTGTTAATTGCTTATTTTAAAATATGATTGCCTTTAAAGTAATCTTATATAGAATCAAATTAATTTCTTTTAATTGCATTGATTTATTTCATATATTAATTATCTGATCATGATGTTTGATTTGGTTTTGTTGTATCAATAATTGTGATGTCAAAAGGGAAATAGAAGTGGCAGAGTTGAATCCAAGTACAAGTCAACCCACTGGCTTTGCTGATTCTGATTCTGAAATAGAAGTGGCAGAGTTGAATCCAAGTATAAGTCGACCCACTGGCTTTGCTGATTTTGATTTGAATGAGTTCCCTATCGATGATGAAGATGAACCGCAACCTAAAAGACTTAAAGAATTCAAATTTTTTTAAAGGGTAAGGAAGTCCAAATCTCTATTTCTAATCCATTTCTATCTAATTAATTTTGCTCTCAATTTCTAATCTATGCATCATAAAATAATTATGTAGAAGCTAAATGATATTTTGGAGAGAAGAATAATACGTATCAATATATAAGCACATGTTACTTGGATTTATGACCTGTTTCTATCAATAACATAAATATAATCCTAAAGTTGTTACCTTTTTTATTTATTTCAATATTTAGAGTTATTAGAAAACTACTTAAAAAATTTATTTACTTCTATATTTACTTAAAAATTTCAGTATAATCCCTATTTTGTCATTCAGTTTTTCAATACTGTACTGTAAATAAAAGAAATTTTTTTACAATTTTACAGGTTGTCTTGTTCAGATATTAATTTGATCTATATATGTATATTAATGTATATGTCACCAACAATTAAACATTTTCCCTCCATTTTGTCCCTCTATTTTATGTTTCCACTCAAAAATTAAACAATTGCCTAATTCAATTTTAATCTTCTATCTAGATTGATTCTTACATATTTCATTTGATTCCTGGATTCTGATGCAATGATTGAGGAAAGTTTTACTGATGATCTTGAATTCATTGCTTATTTGACATCATGAGACATATGTTGGTTGCATGTATTTACTGTATGTGTGATGTGGTAGCAAGACGATGCTAAATGTAAATGGTATAAATGAAATACCAATTTCAGACATTTCTTATTTCCTTGAGGCATGTGGCATGCCACCTTATAAAGCATGCATGATGTATAAGTTGACTAAGACTTGGTCCATGAATTCCCTTCATCTGTTCTCCAGCGATTTTCACTTGCTGCAGCAGAAATTGATGGTGTGCTTTATGCTACTGGCGGATTTGACGGGAAGGATTATCTGAAGTAAGGCACACGCCCTTTATTGTTTTCCTGTTTGTGTACATAATTAAATTTATATATATTGACATATTGGCAGGATTTTGTTTGACACTTGAGATGCCTGTGATTTATATATCGAGATCTGTACATAGGTACTAATTAATTTAGACTGTAACAACATTTAGACATTTAGTTGCATCTGATATTAAGAAACTAAAGAATAGATGATGCTAAATCAAAGTTCAGATAATGTAATTAATTTTTCTGGCATTTGTTTGTTTAAAATTTGCCTGACATTTTTGTACGTATCAGTTTTGCAGAAAAATTTGACAACAGAATGTGTTATTGGGAACAAATTGTAAGCATGAACTCAAAGAGAGCCGGCCACTCACTGGTTGTTTTGAATCGAAAATTGTTTAAGTTTTTTTATTCCTCTAGTTTTCTTGTTGTGTAGTTTATTGGTACTTGTTGATGCCCAGCTCTGCTGTCCTATAAAAAATACTACATTTTGATTAAAAAATACTACATTTTGATTAACATTGTACATTGCAAACTCACTTTTTCATCTGCAAGTCTACTCGTAATTATGTTACTCGGTTTCCATTTCGCGCTTCTTGCCAAGCACTCTAAAGTGGAGCACACTGTTTCTATTTTCAGCACCCTCGACGCACAGTGTACGCGTCTCTTTTTGACAAATTTTCTCTTCCCTTATCTTCCTTTCAGCTCTCATTATTTTTGGTTCTTTCTTTTTTATTTCAGTTTTGTTCGCTCGATTTTCAAAGTGCTGCGGCTTTGCTTCAATCGGATGATTTAACATAAAAAGTGAACTCGGTTTCACTTTGATTCGGTGATTTGATTAAAACTTGTGACAGTTAGGGTTTTCTGCCGCACTTTGTTTGCTTTTGAAGTTTAAATATCTTTGACGTTTCGCTTTTACTTTCTTTTTTCTGTTTCTATCAAACGAATTAATAGTTTGCGATTTTCTTTATTTCGAAGTTCTTGTTAAGCATATTTTGTGGTTCCGATAGCGTTACATTGAATTGTATTTCCAGATTTGTTCATTGAGCATCACTCTGCTATTAGGTTTTGATTGCTTATTTATTTGGTATTATTTATGGATATTATAATGCTTCAAATTACTGTGTATTGAAGCGAATGACTCTTGAAAGCATCATTAGTGTTAATTAATTTGTGCGAAATGTATAATTATTTTTTCAATGAGAGGAATTGTAAGGAATGGATATTGATGAGGTTGATGTAGGAGCCTTTTTGTGATTCAATTTGCTCATCAAAGTAGGATCACCATCTTTTGTTTGACATAATGGCCGTTGTGTTTATTTTTTATTTTTATTTTTATTTTTTTGCTAAGTCAATTCATAATGGCCTTATTGTTTATTAACGAAAGTCAATTCATTAATCGTTTAGGTTAGGTTTTTGTTTCTGTGGATTTGTTGTTCTTATGATTGCTGATATTTTATAAATTTGCTGTTTTATGATTCTCCAACGTTTTGGTTGAAAGTTTTTGAGCCCTTTTGATCAGCAGTAGTTACTCATGTTTTAAGCTCTAATTGCAGTTTCAGATTTTGTTTCGCATTTTTTATCTTTTTCAATTTTGGTCACAGGATGGCGGCAGGGAGGAAAATACAAACTTTCATTATCACTGGAAATTCACCTTCTACAAATCCAACCTATACCCGTGCATCTGCTAGAAATCTAGGAAAGAGCCAGCTTGGTGGTGTTATATTTGGTTGCAAGAATAACACCATCAAAGAATGTTTAACTAATCAACTGTTTGGTCAGTCATCTGCAATTTTGAGGCATATTTTAGTAAACATTTTGGCTGTTTTTGATTGTCTTTTTCCTTTCAGGAATTTGTTAGTCATTCAGAAACCAGTGATATTTGTTGGTAGGATTGCATAAAAATGGGAAGAATGAATAAAAAATTTCTAATTGTTTTTATTTTAATCATTTGTTTTCGTCTAGATTTTGTTTCCTGTTTTTCATTAATAGAATAATTCTTATTCTGCAAATGTCTTTTCTACAACTATTACTTTGCATACACACGTTGAGCTCCTTTTTTTTTAAGCAGGATTGCTGCTAAAGATGGGAAAACCGTAGTTTGGTTTAAGAATATATCTCTTTATGATATAATTTCTTTTTCTTTTCATTTTAGTTGGGCAGCATTGCAGTGCTGCTTCGGTATCTGTTCTTAGTTTTTATTCCAAGAACTTACGAGATTTTATATTAACTTTAACAGGCTTACCAGCTCAAGACTTCACCCATGTAAAGAACATTGATACTGGCCTATTTCTTTTTCTATTCAACTACACTGATGGAAACTTTACGGCATCTATGAAGCTGCGGGCCCTGGAAAAATGAATGTTGATCCGTATGGGTGGACCATTGATGGTTCTAAGAGAACCCTGTATCCCGCACAGGTATTATAACAAGTTTGCTTATCTATTTTCTAGTTGTTTTTAAGTTAAAAAAGTTATATATGAGACAGACAGCTTATGATGGAGAGAAGGCGCTTTAATGCTGATATTATGTTGCTTTCCAAATGAACGTTCAAATTCGTGTCAAATTGCAGTGCCAAGTGCCAACCACTGCTTGAAGAACAGTTTAAACCAGTAATTGAAGACAATTACTACACTAATCATCATTTCTGGTTTGAGCTTGACCATTCTCAGGCAAGCAAGCTGATATCACTAGCATCTATAGCAGTTTCAACAAGCACTTGTCTACCTTGTCTTCCTTTCAATACAACAAGGCAGGAAATCATTTTCCAACCTCTTTTGTCAACTGACATGGACGAGGAAGGCTGGGTTTCAGATTCTGAAGATGCTGCTTCTGTCGGTGAAATGAAAGGGGAGTGTGAACTACTTCAGCCACGTCCTTTGGAGGTTGATCAGTCTAATTACTTGAGTAGGAAAATAGATCCTAGGGATGATGTTCCCCTAAATGGAGACAACCTGCTATTGGATGCTCATTCAGATGTGAAGATGGTGGAACAAGATGAGAAAGATATTATTCTCATGAAACTGAAAGAATTGGCTTTTAACTGTGGACGTCAAGAAGTTCCTTTCACTGATTATGTAGATGAACCTGCCATTACCAGTGGTATGCGCCTGGGAAACGGGGGTTCTATTTGCGAGATGATGAGCTCTGATGAGAAGAATGAAGAGTTGTTCCTCTTCTTATTGTCAGTCCATCATAGCTAAGGTAGTTGAGGATATTTGTCCTTTACTTTATTTCAGTTAAGATTCAAAAGAGTTTCTTGTTTTGGCCTTAGTAAAGTTGCTTTATGCTCTATGTAGTTGATTCACGGGGTGGAAGCGCTTAAAGAAATTAAAACAGAACAAAATCTGAAGATGAGATATTTGGAGCAAAAGCTGGTAATGCTTTGCCATTCCTCTAATGTTGAACTCTGCTATTTCCAATAGCTGATTTTTCTGCCCTAGGCAAATTACTAAGCAATTATATAAATATTCTATGGACTAAGGACTAATGTTAAATTGAATGAATTTATATTGGAAATGGAAGTAGAATTATAGCCATTGGTGCTCTAGAAGGTTGGATAGGAAAAGCATTAGCAACAGCTTGGAGATTTAAAGGAAAATATAATTTAGCGCATTTAGTAGCCTTAGTTAGTGGGTGAAGTACTAGTCACTTGTGTCTTGAAATAATCAAATTCATATTGTATTGCAATAATGATAAATTGAAGAGACTACTGTTCCTTCATTTGAAAGTCAATGCATTAATTCCCCCTCCCCTCTCCCCTAGATATTAATGGTTATGATATTTATGGAAAATAGTGCTTCCTTGCATTTGTATATTTCATTCGGCCACTTGATTTAACGAACAAATACCTTTGACCCCGACCCTTCCAGGTTGATGCAGAAGCTGAGATCCAGCAATTGAAAAATCATTGTATGATGGTGCACCCTGTGTCTAATTCTCCCATCGAACTAAGTGATGAAAAGGCCATAGAGTCCTTAGACGAGCTGCATGTCAATCTTACTGAGTCAATATATCTATTGGGTGGATATGATGGGGAATCATAGTTATCAACATTGGATTCATATGTTCCCTCGTGAGGTGTGATTAAATCTTTTCAGCCAATGAACTCTGTTTGTTCATATGCTTCAGTTGCATTGTTGAAAGGTGAGGTTTATGTCTTTGGTGGCGGGGATGGACGCACGTGGTACAATGCAGGTATTAGCTCTTAATAAATTATTATTGCTTTTTCAATCTACTTATCTCTAATATTTCATACTATTTGTCAGTTGAATCATACAACCCAGGTACTGATGGATGGACCTCGTGACCTTCCTTGAATAAGGCAAAGGGTGGCTTAGCTGGAGCTACTTTTAATAACAAAATACATGCAATTGGTGGTGGGAATCATGTTGATTGCTTTTCAGATGTTGAAATGTTTGATTTGAGGCTTGAACGATGGATTGGTATGCTGTCACTGCGACAAAAGGTACACTTTTCACCTGCACTTGAATCAATTTGAGGAATGCAGTTTCATTGGTTTAGTATTTAACAAAGGATCGTAAATTAAGTTTACTCGTGAGAGCTTCAATTAATTTTTATGCATGAATTGAAAAACATGGAGGGTTTTATCATTTGAGGCTTTGCTTTGAATTGAACTCAGACAAATGGAAATTTCAGAATGTATGAAATCTTAATTAAATACGGACCAGAATCTAATTAAATGAGATATCTCGTGAGAATTCACTATAATTTATGATACAAGTACTTTCTAGATTCACTCAATATGATATTTTATAATTGAGAAATTTAATTTGGTAGAACTAATGGAAAAATGTGAACCAGAAATTACCTTTTCAATTTAAATCCTCTATCTATTTCATTTGATTCCTGGATTTTGGGGCAATGATTGAGGAAAGGTTTGCTTATGATCTTGAATTCATTGCTTATTTGACGTCATGGCAATTAAGTTTCCTGAAAATAAGGTATTTTGTTTCATCATGGACATCATGTCACTTCTGTCGTCAAGTTGGGCATCTATCATATGTTATCAGTCATTAAATACAAGGTTTAAAGATACTTTATATCATGAGACATATGTCAGTCACATGTATTTACTGTATGTGTGATGTGGTAGCAATTTCAGACATTTCTTATTTCCCTGAGGCATGTGGCATGCCACCTTATAAAGCATGCATGATGTATAAGTTGACTGAGACTTGGTCCATGAATGCCCTTTATCTGTTCTCCAGCGATTTTCTCTTGCTGCTGCAGAAATTGATGGTGTGCTTTATGTTGCTGGCGGATTTGATGGGAAGGATTATCTGAGGTAAGACACTCACCCTTTATTGTTTTCCTGTTTGTGTACATAATTAAATTTATATATATGGGCATATCCAAATTCTTAACTTAATAATTAAGGCTTTTATTCTTTGTTTGACATTTAGTTGACTTGAGATGCCTGTGATATATATATATATATATATATGTATATGGAGATCTGTACATAACTACTAATTGATTTAGCCTGTAACAACATTCAGAAGCATCTGATAGTAAGAAACTAAAGAATAGATGATGCTAAATCAACGTTCAGATAATGTAATTAATTTTTCTGGCATTTGATTTTTTAAAAGTTGCCTGACATTTTTGTACATATCAGTTCTGCAGAAAAGTTTGACTACAGAATGCGTTATTGGGAATAAATTGCAAGCATGAGCTAAAAGAGAGCCTGCCACTCACTGGTTGTTTTGAATGGAAAATTGTAAGTTTTTCTGTTCATCTTGTTTTCTTGTTTTTCTGCCACTCACTCGCTGTACTATAAGAAATAATACATTTTGATTAACATTGTACATTGTAAACTCACTTTTTCTTCTGCAAGTCTACTCGTAATCATGTTCCTCGTATATTGCAGAAGACAGCATGCGTAGTCCCCAGAGATATATATTATCCTTCTCAAGTTTCAGATTAACACGATGAATTTGTGTTGTAGATATGCTCTGGTGGTTATGATGGCAATGCAATGGTTTCAAGCGTCGAAATTTATGATGCACGTATGGATTCATGGATGACCGCGGACCCAATGAAGCAGGCAAGGGGATATTCTGCTACTGCTGTTCTGAAAGAGTCTATATATGATGTTGCAGGCAGGAGTGGCAGCCGGTGACACAGTGTTGGACACGGTATCTTATCTTTCGCTGATTATGTGATAACAGGTTGAATGTTATAAAGAGAGTTACGGCTGGGAAGTAATTGATGTAATTGGGAAAATGAGTTTCATGTCAACTTTTACCTTGTAGAGAATACTGTATTTTTTCTCATTATTCATTTTGAAGGTGATCGGGTTGAGGCTTATCTCAATCACATATTTTTTGTGATGAGAGAATCTTGAAGTTATGAATGTACAAAGTTGTAGAAACAGATAATTCACTCGTTAAATAAAATAGATAATGTTGTAGTGTTAATTGTTATAACTAATAATCTCCACCTTGGTCAGAGTTGAGTTCATAGAACTGTGAATGTTTTACTCGGACATATATTTAATAATCTCTAAAAGATTACATTGCTGAATCTTTGTCGAGATTATTAGCTAGTGCAAGGGATGGCGACAAATATAATGCGAGGGTAACTTACAATAAGAAAGCATAAAGCGCCTTCAACAGATCATGATGCATACTCACAAAATGCTCAGTAATTAATAGGGGCTTAATCCCAGGTCATCATCTCCCCAACAGTTAATTTAAATCAACTAAAAAACACCCAAAACGTTTTGATATTTTTATTTCTTTATTATTTTATTTTTTTTATAATGTTATTATTTATTTTATTTTTTTGGTAAACTTTAAGGTTTTTTCTTTTGATTTTTTGTATTTAAGTATAATATGGTCATTTAGTGGTCAAAAATTAATTTCAACGCAAAAACAAATAATAAATAATGGAAGGGGTAATAATGAAATTTCAATACCAAGGTGACCAAATTGTCAATTTCAATAGCCTGTACTTAATCACATAATACTGCAATAAAATTTAAATCTATTTTCCCGAGAACAAGAAATGGATCAAGTGCTAAAACTATCGATCAGTTCACACCTGTGGATCAGGCACTTTTAACTGCTCTGCTTATTCTCCTTAGGGAACTACTTTAAGTCACCTTCTCCAGCGAGCTCTAATGATTTCATATACCAATGCCAGTCCTGGTTTCCTCTTGGAGAAGACTTATCCATGTTGACTTCAGATTTGAAAATCTGAAATCGAAGTCAGTGGTGTCACAAAATGCTTATAAACACTGAAGCATCCACAACTTTGGCAAAAACCACATATATAACTATAATTATTAGCTCAGGCACACATAAGCTGAGGTGGGACATCATCTCCTTGATTACACCCTACGCAAAAACTTGAAAGATTTAATGAAATGTTAAATATGAAAAGAATAAAAATGAAAGGCTAAATATACCATTGGAGAAGATAAATACAAGATAAATAATTGATTCAGAATTTTCCTGGTCAAACTTAAGAAATATGCCAGTTTACGAAAAGAAATAGCTGCCCGTCTTTCATGGTTACATGGCCATCTCCATGAAAGAAAATGTAGTCTTTCACTGCTGTCAACCCTGGAAGAGCAATAATGTAAAAGCAACTACTGTTTAAGGAAAAAAAAGAGTTAAAAATGAAAAACTAATGGGAAGGCCAGAAGGGATGTTACATACCCCAGGAGAAGAACTAAACCCACAAAACTTCCAATGCATCCACTCCGACAACATCACCTCAATAACAATCTTTAAAAGGGTAATAGTGGAACAACGAAGTATGCATCTTCAATCCTTGTGAGACAAAAAGAGCTAGTTTCCCTTATGAAGAAATGAACTCAAAGAATCTCCTGATTTTGAAGAAAATCAACTTACCATCTTAGACACAGGAAAGCTGGTCCGCATATTTTTCATATAGTCCATAAGTATTTCATGACCATCCAATGGCAAAAAATCAAAGTCTATAACGGAGCCACTAAACTTCTGGCTATAAGTACAGCAAGCATGTACTTGTATGTTTTCCACTTTAGGAGGAATAATCAGCCTTTAGAAGCCATGGATAGATAAACTTCTTTTTCATGGCAAAGATATGCTAGCATATGCTTTGGACCTCCATGGACTTTGACAAAATGGACATCCTCAAATAAGCATTCCATGCCTATACAAACCCTCAATGAGAAAGATATGGCTTTCGGAGTCTTGTAAAAGGGTGCAATATACGTAAATTTCAGGAACTCATTGTATCCTCCAATTAAGTTCAGATCTAGAAAGATGAACTGAGTTGACTCTTCACTCACAGTTATCCTAAGCCACAACCTATTCTCACTAGAAATATTATGCAAAGTGATCTCAAGAGGTATGGCAACTGGGAGCCCTGAAACAAAAGTAACAGGATTTTCAGTACTATTATCGGGAACATCCAGTTCCGCTTTTATGTGCCTAAGCCTCCCACTTAACAAAAGCTGGTTTAGAAAAAAGGACTCAAGTAATTGACTGAACATAAATGGCTTGTAGGAAGCACCAAAAGTAGACGTGCCAATCTCAAGCAATGAATTCTTAACTTCAGTTACAAACTTGGATAGTTCAATGGACCCTTGCTGATGGAGAAATTCTACATGCGAAATTGTAGACGACAGCTTTTTCAGGGTAGTAAGATAGCAGCAGATTTCAACTTTAGACAACCTCAACAAACAAAACACAAGTACCAGCTCCAAGACGTGCAACTCCTCTTCTTTAGACAACCCTATAAACCTACATCTGATATCTGCAAGCCTACTGTCTAACTTTCCTAATAAGACCTCCAATTCTCCCACTTCATAATAATGGATCTTTTTCATGGGTGCAAAGTGCTCCCAAACCTTAACAAGCAGTTTCACCACCTGGATATACTGCAATGTAAAGGCTAATGCACCATCAGATCCAAGGGATTTAGTAGAAAATGTTAACACTTCTTCCTTACAAGCCCTGGAAAAAATAAAAAGCAGATTACAGATGTAAGCATGCAGAGGCCATGAAGGAGCAACAGATAACTAGTTTATGGTACCATTCCTTAATTCAACCATATATCTAAGTAATAAAAGAAAATTACACTTGCTTTATGCATAGGAACATAAAATAGTGTTTATCAACAGTGATGGTGTGTTTATTGGGTTGGATTGCAGATATTACTCTACCCATAAAGCTACCTACATCTCCCAATTATTTGCGCAAAGAACAATACTCATTTTCTTCTAGGAATAAGTGTATGCAAACTCCTCAGCTAATAACTAGTACAGGACAATTGAATAATGATTTAAATGTAGTAACAGATAGTTATAATATTTTCAAATTTAGTAAACCTGTAAAGGCAGAAAAAAATTGAACATAGCTAACCACTTTACTACCTCAAAGTCTCCAAAACTTCCTTTGTGTATCCTGATTGTACTAAGGGCCAGATATTCTTAACCTTCGCTAGTAAAATATTCATAGAATCATTTATTTCATCCTCCTCTTCCAGCTGGCATCTTGCTTGTGATGTTGCTACATCCTTTAGGTTGCATTGTATCCAAGACCAAGTTTTTGAGACTTCATCACCTATTTCCTGCACAGAAATCTCAGTGCTGGTACCATTAATACTATAACTGTTCACTTCATGCATGGATGACTCTTCCCCTTTATACTCTGAGTCAGAGAAACTAGAAAGTCTACTGCACTGTGAAAAGTAGGCCAATAGGGAATGTTGGTCCATAACATCACTCAAAGCACAAGAAATTCTCCCTAGCAATGTAACTGCATAAGAAAATATTCTAGGCTGAATGCTGCAGACATTTTGTTCACTTGAGAGGGGAACTGAGATGGCCAACACAAGAAATGCAGCTACTCTTGCACCATCAAAGCCCAATTTGCCATCAGAGTCTGGCTCCATCTGAAATGAATGGACAAGTATCTGATCGACCAAATGCAGCGGTTGTAACATAACAGAAAGTAAATCATACACATTGAGAAAGAAATTGCAGTGCAACAGCACAAGGCGTTATTGTTTGAGAACTTAGTGGAGAGTAATTATTATAACAAAAAACTCATGCCTACTCCTAATGCAAACAACTGCACCAATAAAAGCTTATCTGTAACATCCTATATCCCAACAAATTCAATTTAGAGCAGAAATAGATAGAGAGAGGTGAGTCCATGTTCATCAAATACAATAGATTACACATAAAGATCAATGCTTACCTCTTGTGAAACCTCCCTGACGATGCACACTGCAAAGTTCCCATGATTTCGACCAATATAAAATAAAACAGAAAAAATATCGGCTTCATCCTAAGAGAAAAAAGAAAACAAAAGTTAAAAGAAGAAAGGGGGAAAAAACAAAAAACAAAAGAGACAACTACTAAGAATTGAAATTAGAGTGAGCTTTACATAAAAACATAGCAAAAGTTGAATTTTCAAATTATCTAATAAATTTTCCGTAGTGAAGCAACAACAAACCTGTGGGTATATCTTCAAGTTTTCAAGAAGACCATCAACAAAGAGTTTAAAAAAGTCCGCATTGGGAACTTTCACTGATCTAAGAATTTTCCTTGCTGCAGATCTCACTAAAGCATTTTTGTCAACCAGAGTGCCGAGAAACTGCCGAAACAAATATTAATAAAATCACACTTTTTGATAGGAAAATAATTATAAGTTATTAAGAAACTATGTATATCAAGACACTGTTTTTAAAGATAAGGTGTGGCTACTAAAGAATGCCCTTCATCCCACCCAAAGGTGAAAAAGAGGAGAGAGTCATGAGAGAACTGGAATTTATTACCAATCCAGCGACCAAAAGTAATTTACTCATAATACCCCATGTCTCTCAGAGGGACCAATCACATCAGATAATGCAACAATTAATTAAACCAATATACTAAAAACCATCTAATAATACCACTTTAACTGTGGTTTTTACCTCAATGTTATGAAAACTTCTCATGCTCAAGCGGAAGTGTAGGATAAGCAAAGAATATATATCGATATATGTTTCCTTAAGAGTAATAAATAGGACAGGAAACCTACCATGTGCATGTGTATCTCTTGCACCTTTAGATGCTCACAGTTTGCCATAAGAAGCATTGTTTCCAGAGCCTGCAACCTGACAGTCACTGAATCATCATTTAGCATGTCTACCAGGAAGTTTAAGGCTTCACCAGCAAACTTTTCAGAGAGAACACTCAACAAACCCAAGGAAGAACAAGCAGACCTCCGTACCTTCAGATTTAGAACAGACAATGTCATTATCATAATTATATATATAGACACAGATATAAATTCCAGTCTACAATAGTCAATTGAAGTGGAAAGGCACCATACCAAAGAATTACCTCATAGAATTCATCCTCAAGCCCATGCACAAAAGCTCCAGCAGCACCTGATGCTGAAATTTCAAAGCAATCAGCAGCACACTGACCATGAGGTTTCTTCTCTTTGAAGATCCCTAGAACCTTCTTGGACAGCGTTTGCAACAAAATATCCTCAGATACCACTGCTACCTTTCCAAGGGCATCAAAGGCTTCAACCCTTACTTCCATACTCATATCTCTTGCCATAGAACAGAGCTGCAAACACATATGGCACAAGAGATATAAGGATAAAAAATCTACTAAAATGGCTGAAATTTTTTAAGAGATAGAAGTCCCATTGGAATAAGAAAACAGAAAACAGGAATCGTCCACTACAACTGACAAAGGGTAAAGACAGTAAATTTCTTAAAAGAAATCTTTCACCAGACTTGACATAACTTAGCATGACTGTCTAGTTTTTTCTTATCGATACCCAAAATTCCCTTGCCTCAATTGCATGCTTACATGGGTTGAAACTGTCTTAATGTTCCAAAAATCTGAACAGTAAATATGATATTGTCATATGTGAGAACAAGAGAACAAGATAATGACAAGGAAAGGACGACAGAATAAGGAGCAACAATGCTCTAAAGATCAGAACAGGCACCACCAATATGCAATTCAAGCTACATAGAGTTGTCAGTGCATACATCAAAAGGTTAACCAAGCATCTCATTCAGCACATGCCTCTAAACAATCTATAAAGAAATGAAAAAGGAATAGTGTAGACAAAAAATCAGCATTAGTTTTGTGAAGTACCCGAGTAAACACTGCATCGGACAAATTTGTTCCTCTCATCTCTTGGTTGTACGCTACAAGCATTTGACCCCATCCACTAACCTGATTCGCAATCAATATAAAATCCCGTAATTAGGACTCCACTCCACATATCTAATTTGCTGTGCTACCCCATCCCATTAAACAGATTACCAAAACTAAATAGAAATTGTCAGTAATTAAAATGATGTATGCCGGATGAAACGGTTCTCGTGAAAAACATGTATCGCAAAAATACAAGAGTACCGTAATGAAACAGAATTACGCATGCCTTGGCCTTCCCATCACATTTAAGACTTTTCCAAATGAAACATACCATTACCAAATGCAATTCATTAGTTAAAAGTAAAAAACCACTTATCAATAAAATTTAACTACACTATTATTACAATGGCACCATTTAGCATTTTGTTGAATTCTACGTGATGAAACCGCAATGTATAATTTATTCAATGTACATAGAAAATAATTCCTGTTTATAATTCAGGTACGAATAATTTACCACGCGAACCGCGGCGAGTCTGACGCAATCTTCCATGTCGCGTAGAAGCTCAACGGCACGGCAATAGCATGCTTTGATGACGTCAAGGTCCTCAAAAACTCCGGACTTACACAAGCCAAGCAATCCATCCAAAGCAGCTCTTCGCACATACGGATACGGGTCCTTCGTAAATCCTAAGAACACTGTGAACAACAAATGCGACCGTACACCGAACCTCTCAGCGTTTCTTAGTAACCACAACCGCACGGACACGCACGGAGCGAAACAGAGAGAAACGAAGAAGTGATCGTCGATATGAAGAGCTAGGTTAGGATTGTGGTCGGAGATGGAGGCGAGCGCGGCGAGTGAGTCGGGGGAGAGGAGTGAGTCGTCAGAACGGAGCGAGTCGAAGATGAAAGGAGAGAGGTGCGGCTGGTGAAACGACAGGTCGGCAAGGAGCTTGAGAGTGTGGTGGCGAGTGATTGAGTCAGGAAGAGAAAGTTGGAGAGAGCAAGTTAGCGTTTCGAGGATTGAAGAAAGAGTGGAATTGGAGGTGTTAGGGTTGATTATGAGAGACCTAACTGAAGCTAGGGTTTGTAAAGAGAGTGGTTTCGAGAGACTGAGAGTTCGTTCACATTTGTGTAGTATTTCTTGCTCCATTCAACTGTGTTCTTCTGCTTGTTAGTTGTTGCCTTCTTTGTTATTCTGTTTTCCTCTTCAATTTGACATAGCTATATCTTAAATCTGCCGGGAGCTTCGAAGGAGAAAGCAAAGCAAATGCGCACCGTTTTTGCTCCAGTTCCACTTTGCCAATTATCCATCAAAACGCATCGTTCTGGATATGGCGCTCTTTGCCGCTGCCACAGCTGAGTATAAAACGAACCGTTTCAGTGCAAAGGTTTTGAAGGGAAATAGCTATTTGGCGCTGGCAGGCATAAAATTGTTAGGTGCAGGATTGTAAACGAGCCAAGCCGGCTCGATAAAAGCTCGTTTGGAGCTCGGCTCGATAAGGCTCAGTTCGATTGGACTCGAACTCGGTTTGTTAACCGAGTCGAGTTCGAACACGATAAAGCTCGGCTCGTGGGCTCGCGAGCCTGGCTCGGCTTGGCTCGGCTCGATTAAGCATTGTACACTTAATAGGGTATTTTGGTGATTTTTTAAACTATTAGGTATTAAACTGATATTTTCAGAGAGAAAAGTTTAAAAAAATGATAGTTTCCCCCTCCAAAGTGCAAATTTGAAATAACACGATACACCAAAACAGAGCGTCAATTACTCAATTTCAGTTCCCCATCCCAGTTGCCCTAAATCCCAAATCGCAATCAAAGACCCCTAAATTCCAAATCGTGAACTAGACACTCTGAAATCGGTAATCTCCTAGGAATGTTATTTGTATATATTCAGAACTGTTTTTTGATTTTGTAAGGTAATAGACATTTTGTAATGTTCAAAACTATTATGGTTAATTCAACATTGGATGTAAATATGAAATGCTGTACGTAGGCAGATTACTATAAAAAATGGGAACTTGGCTTGATCAAACCTGGATAAATGGTGGTTTGATCGAGCCTTATCGAGCTCGATAACGAGCTCGCGAGCCCTTATCAAGCTCGAGCTCGACAAGGCTCGTGAGCTCGATATCGAGCTGACTCGAGCTCGAGTCTCAATTTTGAGGCTCGCCAGGCTCGAGCTCGAGCTCGAGCTCGACACTGTTGTAAACGAGCCGAGCTCGATAAGCCAAAAGCTCGACTCGGCTCGGCTCGTTTACACCCCTAGGTGTTTTATGATTATGAATTAATTTTGCTTTTGTTGAAGATATTAATAACGGTTGAATATAGGAGATGAACATGTGTTTGGGATGTTCGTTTTGAAACAATATTTTAAAAATGTTTATGTTCTGCTGTAAATTGGAATCATGACACGTATTATTCTATTTTATTTACAAATTTATCATTGTAAAAATATATAAACTAACTTTTCATTCAATTTAAAAGTTTTTTTACGTCTCATTTATATCTTGTTTCAACCACAGAAAAACACTGAAAGCGATTTAAACACAATGGACGTATGATTTGCATATAGTATTTGAACTATTTTATAAATATTTTTTTGTTTGTGTTTTTCATTCATTCATTGATCCTGTATCAGAATTTATACAATCTCTTACATAGATTTATTAGAGATCCAACGTACTTTTCGTTTGTATTTATTAGAGATCCAACGTACTTTTCGTTTGTACAAATTACAGCATTAACAATTTATATTTAAAAATTTATAAGAATATAACTTAAAATTACAATTGGGAACAAAATTATAGTCAAAATGGATACATAAAGAATTAGAATAAAATATTAACCGAGAAACAAACAAGTGTTTTATCTTTTCAAGGACCAGAAAATGAAAATAGAGAATATGGTACATAAATGATCGTATGTAGTAATCAAGGCTCGAGGAAGCTGCTCTATAATTTTTGAAATTTTTTTCTTCTAAGATGGAACATTAAATTTTTAATATTCTATAATATAATATATATTAATGAATTCACCGACGTACAAGAAAAATATAGTCTATGATGTGTAAAATTCCATTTTTTTTTTAATTAAAGTATATCTTAAACATTTCATATTTTAAATACCAAAAATATCTCACAATAAGCAAAAATATAAGATAAAGTATGAAATGCATAAAAGCTCTCAGCTCACAACGAGCTTTCCTAATTTTAAATTCATTACTTGTATCTTGTATAAATTCTAAAGTTTAAATTAAATTTTATTTAAAAAAAAAATGGGAGAAAGTTGTAATACGAAGAGGAAACTTTTGTATTTAATTAAGGGAGAACGACATTTTCCCACTCAAGGTTTGGTGAAACAGCCTTTCTCACCCTTCAAGTTTCAAAATGACACTTTTTCACTCTTCGATAGGTTTTATTATGTTTTCCGTTAATATTTTATTGAAAAGACAAAAATACCCTTAAATATTTAACTTTATAAATTTTTTATTATTTTTAAATAACCTTAATATTTATTTATTTATAATATCATCAATATCTCATTACTATTATTCAATAATTTACTAAATTTATAATTTTTTCACTTATACTAATTAACATATAAAATCAATATTTTTAATTAATTAAATAAGCAAAGAAAAAAAAAAGTTATCTTTACACTTAAATTAATAAAAAATTAAGTAAAGATTTTGACTTAACTAAATTTTAATTTATAATAAACTAATTAAGAAATAAATTATTTAAAAATATTTTCATCTTTTCAGTCAAATATTAACAGAACTTGATAAATGGTGAAAAAATATTATTTTAAAACTTGACAGATAAAAAAGTGTCATTTTGCCAAACTTTGGGTGAGAAAAGATCGTTCTTCCTTTAATTAAACAAACAGATACGGAGAGGACGACCACATGTTTCACGCTGAGCGTAGATTAATAAAATCTCTCTGATGGGGTTGGGGAAAGCCACCATATAAAATATTAAAATTAATTAATTTAATTACTCGATCATGTCTGTCCACTACCTCGAGTCGAGTTAGAGCTGTAATCTGTATAAATATAATAAAACTAGCACATGATAGGGTGATTGTTAAATAATCTACAATCATATAATTTAATAACATGAACTAGTCATAGTTATTTTAGCAAGTGTTACTGTATTAAAGGTGAATATAACAATATTAAGTCAAGCTTGACGGGTACATTTAATATTTAATTAGGTGCTATAATGTAAAGTGGACTTAAAAAAAATTACATTTAATTCGGTACCATAATCTATTATAATACAAACTTTTAATACAAATTTACGACACAAATTTATAATCATTAATTCATTATAATCTGATAATTAAAAAATTGCTTAGTTTACATTAAAAATTAACCAACTCTTAACTTTTTATCAAAATTCTTTAAATAAATAATCATTTGGTGGTCGAGTGATCAATCATTAACTCTTAAATGTATTACGAGAAAGATTTTTGACTTGATATATTTTGATTGATTAATTACTCGAATTCTTATTTGATCGATAATTTAAAGAATTTTGAAAATTAGTTTGTGTTATAATAACCTCAGTAAATAATAATAAATGGTTTTGATTAGAACGGGGTTTGATATAATACCGGACGAGAGGGGGTCCAAATCAAAAGGCCCTGTATTTACACTATATATTATATACTACGTGGCAATAAGTACTAAAAATCAATCATCCCCGATGTGAACACTCGAATTTTTATGTCACAGTCGAAGCCATAAAAAGCCAAGTAGGTTCTTCCGTCAGTGGTCGGAAAGCCAAGTTGGTCCCTCCTTAAGTGGTCGGAAAAATCTTAAATAAGACAGAAATAATATAGAATATGAAGTGATAGTGCCTTTTTATCCCGTGATACTGTCTTATATATAAATAATGCCCTTTGATATTTATAGGCTATAATATTTAACACATTTTTTTTTAAAATAATCTAGGGTAAGTTTGGTTTAGTATTTCTCTCCATATTCCAAATCCTATTCCCCAAATATTATTTGACACATTATTCCAGAAATATTAGTGAATTTTTTTAATTACTTTTAGACCTCTTGAGTTTATTAATTTCACTAAATACCCCCCATAAAAAAGTTTAAAAATTAGCAAAAATACCCCCACTCAGTACTCACCCATATTTACCAAATTCCGGCAACCATCGTCAGTGGTAGCCGTAATCTATCACAACGGCTTAAACCAAGCTGCGATGCGCTTATTCATCGATTCACGATGCCGTCGGCCGACGGCCGGGAAACAAAGGCCGTCGTTGATGGTCAACAACGGCCACCATCGTTGACCAAAAATGACAGACAAATATAGACCTTTACGGCAGTCGACAGCCACATTTGGGCGTAGATATGGTCTTTTTGGGTTAGATCCGTGGTGGATCTAACCGGAAAAGGTCATAGCGACGCGTTACGACATAGATCCGATCGATCTGTGTTGTAACGAAATTTTTCAGCCAGATTTCGACGGTGGTGGCTGGAATCTGGCATTGTAGGTGGTGGAGGTATTTCTGTCATTTTGCATATTGGGGTGCTTAATTAAATTAGCAAACCTTTGGGTTTTTTTATAAATTTTTAAATTTTACCTCGTAATACTCCCTTATCCAACTGCCCAAAATTATTCCCAAAATCCAATCCAAAATAATGAACCAAACGCACCCCTAAGTATTCGGGTCAACTTACGATATATCTTGACTAATCTTTAGAGAAAATTATCTCATAATAAACCACCGCTGCAGCTCCCCAAATAAATCATGGGCAAAACTATCCTGCAACAAACCACAATTTCTTTTTCATATGTACGTAATTCTAATTATCAACTATAAATAATAATAATAATAATATATGTATAAAGTTGGGATCATGCTTTCAAACATAATATATGTGATTGTTGATGTGTTAACATGATTTATTTTTTTAATCACTGGGGCTATTCGGGTCAACTTACGTTCCCTTTAACTAATCCCTTAGAACCCTAGAACCGTTGGCCAGGTAAGAGCCTCAGTGACAAATCCTATTAGTATTTAGAGAGACTCAAACTTAGAAGCTCATAAAATTTTCTTTTACTCTTTTACTATCAGGTCATCTAGCGATGGTTATGTCAACATCATATTAATTGTAAAAAACGTATCACTACACTAGTCTAAATACTCCAACATCAATTTAAATGTTTAACTTACAATATTGATATAATTTTGTATACATCCATCCATAACCATAAATTCTTGTAAGAAGAGAGTTAAAAGGTAACTAGTCATTAACCATCTATGGATAGCCCAGATGGTTAGAATAAATTGAGGATAGTATAGATAGACGTATAGTCTCAGGTTCGATTCTCCATCATCACATTCGCGATTAAGTGGGTGATTGTGGCAGGACGAGTTATTACTCTAGTCTCTCTTAAGAATTAGTCGATGTACACGTAAACTGGTCCGTACATCTTTCTTAACAAAAAAAAAAAAAGAACTAATCCTTTTTTTATTATTAATAATTATTAAAACTCAGAATTCATTATATTATAATGGATGGACGACTCTGAAGGGTTTCTTTAAAGTACAACGCCGTAACAATACTTCAAGGATAAAACTTAAAAACTCATAATGTGGGGTTTCCCTTTTTTTTTTTAAATTTTTAAAATATGATTATTGGATAGAAGTGTGAATGGTTTAACATGTATATCTTATAATATGGTAGAGTGTGGGCCAGATTTGATAAAGTATGAAAGCCTCGTCAACCGCCATGGTCCTGTACGGCTGTGCTCCATTGGCCATTACCGACTAAAAATGGAGTGATACCATTATGATTTGTTGCCATTTGCCATGTAGATTCCAATTATATAAACTCTCAATCTTTCTACTTCCTTTCAGCTCTTGATTCCATCGCATCAACTCCACCTCGAAGAAGAAGAAGAAGAAGATGCCTTGTCTTTATATCTCTACTAACGTCAACCTCGATGGCCTTGACACTGACCCTGTCTTCTCTGCCGCCACAAAAGCCGTTGCAGAGATCATCGGACGACCCGAAAATGTAAATCTTCTCAACCTTTATGTTTCGTACTAGTTTATTTAATCCTTTCGTTATCCGAAAGTTGCTGTTTATAGCATGTTTAATTTCAGATCTTCTGCTCAAAGTCTGTGTTGGGTAGAATAATTAGGCTTCTCACTTACTAATTATGAAAGATAAACTGAAGAAGTAGTTCTATTCTATCCAATTATTATGCAAGTTGTGTATCTTTGCAGAAATAGAGAGAGAGGATATTCAGCCATTTTTGTTCAATCAATAAACAGACAAGGTCAATACTATTCACTTTCTGATATTATTAGACTTGGCAAATCTGTGGGTTGGTTTGTTTCTTTTCTGAGACCAAGCTTGGAATTTATTTGAGATTGATTTGAACGTGATCCAAAAACTTATCGAAAGGTCTCTTCCTTAGTTTCATCTACTTCCCATTTCTCAAGTCTCAGTCGTACTAGCAAACAAGAAACTTTATTCTATCTTGTTTTGCGCCATACAATTTGGAATAGTATGCAGTAGTATAGTACATTAATTCAATGTCAAATTCTTCACGTCTGCTATCAATTTGCTTTAAACAGAAATTCACCCCAAGGACTTGTTCTTTTCACATAAAAACCCATAAATGCTCTTACAACGTGAAAAATAAAACTGCCATTTTTGTGGTTTAGACCCTCTACAAAGCACATCTGTACATTGCCAGGCCAAAGATCTGTCGCTGTAAACACCGAAAACATGTTGGGTCAGCGCATTATTTCACATCTGTTTCCGCCACCCACTGTTCTTCCCACCTAGAAATCCACTACTAAACAGTCTGATATTGATTATTCTTCGTTGTTATGGTATGCAGCTGGTAATGGTGATACTGAAGGGATCAGTAGCCATATCGTTTAATGGGAATAAAGAACCCGCGGCTTACGCGGAGATAGTTTCGATGGGTGGCATTAACAAAGAGGTGAAGAGGAAGCTCATTTCAACTCTTGGTTCAATCTTACAAGCCAAACTGTCGATTCCCACCGCAAGATTTTTCCTCAAAGTTTATGATACGACAGCGGGGCAAACCAACTCCAAATTATGATTTCTCAAGAGGGGGCCAAAATGGTTAATATCTATAGTACGGAATTTTCCTTTTTTTTTTGGTTTTCATAACTGAACTGGGTCAGGCAATCCATTACTATGACTCAGAATAAAGACTGTTTAATTAGATGTTGATTATTGAGCATTTACTTTATTGATAAGAAATCAATTAATTAAAAGGTTACTTAAGATGTGATACAATGGGCCTTGAATGGAATTTATTTTGTCGTGGAGTTAGTGGTTGACTTGACCTGGAGTAGAAATACAATGGTGACGGGCCAACTCATTTTTTCACTATAATCATGGATTTTGTGTAGCACAAATAATAAGAGTAAACGACATATTCCCACCCAAGGTTTGACGAAATCCCAGGTGAGTACCACAGGTTTCATTTATTCCATATTCACACCCTTAAAGTAACAGTGTTATGAACTTTTAGGGTTTAGGACGTGCAATTACCATAATGCCCCTAACCCTAAATTAATAAATTATGTTTTAACCCCTAATTTATTAGAATTATAAAACTTACCATTTTATTTTCAAATTATATCAAAAACACCCCTGGCCATTACACACCCTCTCTAAATGCTCCCGATCTCAAGGTCGATTTCACGACGCCGAACGTCCCCGGTCACTCCATCACCTTCCCCGTATTCCATCGTCCAAAACCCCTCTCATTCCCGACTCATTTGCCCCTCCAATCGCCGCACTGCTAGACTTAGGGTTTTGACGTTCTTCACCGGATTCCTGGCCGATTCCGCGGTGAAAATCCAATTGGACACCACCAATGAAACCACCGTATCCAGATCTATAAATTCCCCATGTCCCCAGCAGCTGCCTCATCGTCATTCGCCGCCGAGAGTTCGTGTTCTTCTACTGCTTTTTGATGAAGCGGTGGACGGCAAACTGAGCGCCGTGGCTGGAAACGTTAGGGGTTTTGTAGGCGAGGATTGGAGGAGTCAAATGGTGGTGACAAGGGTGATTTTGGGTGGAAAAATCGCCGGAAAAAGAGCGAAAAAGTTTACCGGCGGTGGTCTGCTAACGTGCGCCGAGGATCATACAAAGCGGTGGTCTCGCTAACGTGCGCCGCCCATGTAAAATGACCAATTTACCCCTTTACCGTTATATCAAACGCTTTTTCCGTCACTTTAAGGGTGGGAATCTGGAATAAATTAAACCTGTGGTACCCACTTGAGATTGCGTCAAACCTTGGGTGGCAATATGTCGTTTACTCCAAATAATAATAATGAATAAGAGGTCCACTCGCCCTCCCCCGCGCGCGAGCGCGCGCACACACACACACACATATATATATATATATATATATATATATATATATATATATTTATACAACTCTTTTATACTATTTTTTACATATGTCACAACCACGTAAATTTTATTATAATATTAAAAATTCAAAATAATTAAAAATTTATGTAATTGTGACACACACACACATTCATATATATATATATATATATATATAAGTAATGCTACATTTACACCACTCTTTTATACTATTTTTTACATATGTCACAACCACACAAATTCTATTATAATATTAAAAATTAAAAATAATTAAAAATTTGTGTAATTGTGGTGTATGTCACATCATAATGTAATGAATATAGTGTAAACGTAATACTACTATATATATATATATATATATATATATATATATATATATATATATATATGATGCAAAACATTTAATAACACAATTACCTAAATAACATGAGTGAAATTTTATTTTGTTTGTAGTACTTCATGCTCATGGCTTCATCTATCTAGATTTTATCAAGATCTCAATCCAAACAATCATTATTTTAAAACCCAGACTGGACCGGCTAGTTTGACCGGTCTGATCAGGAACTAGGCTCTTATTCGGTCTGAGTACATCCTAAACCCGATTATAGTAGTTGGACCAAACAATCGATAGAACAATGTTGAATCGTCGGTTTAACAGTCAGATTAGAGAACCATGTTGACATCATGTTGGTGTTACTTGTCCGATTTATTTTATTTATGTTATATTGTTATTTTTATTTATGAATTTTCAATTTATTTTAATTATGTTATATTGTTATTTGGATTTTTGATTTATTTTGGAAATTTATTAGAATTTTAAAATTTTATTATGTTATACTAATGTTATGCTGACGTTATTGGTCCACCGATGGGTTCAACTAGTTAGATCAATTGATCTGAGAAGTGGCCCCTTGACTGTGTCAAGATCTTGTCTAAGTCTTACGACATTGCAAACATCAGATAAAGGAGATATATAGATTATAGCCAAACATACTCTAACAAAATGAATTGCTATAAATTATATTAAATACTCAAAGGTTAAGCTATTGTAATACAAATTTTTGACACAAATTTTCATAACCATTGATTTCTAGTAATCCAATGACTTCTAAATTATTTACTTAGTATTAAAAATAATTAACTCTAACTTTTCATCTAAAATCGTTGGATTGTTATAAATCAACAATCATGAATTTATGTCACAAATTTGTATAAAAAATATGTGTTACCATAAAAACTTAAAAACTCTTAACCATTTTAAGGCATTAAAATAAGATCTCTCAACTTCCTTCCCACATAAAAAAAGTTGTCTCCAATCTCCTTATTCCCTGTTAGTGATAGAAATTTTATAATTGCCCTTAGTATACACCATTTTACAATAGTATTCCTTGGCTATTGAATAGGGGGTGTTCGTCTGAGCTTATAAGCTGGTCAAACTAGTTTATAAGCTCTAAAATTAAGTTGACTTATTTGTTTATAATTTTTTAGAACTTGGGTTTATATGCAAAAAAAAAAAAAAAAAAAAACTTATAAGCACTTTACTTGTAAATTACTTTGACCAAGTATATTATCACATTTCCCTATTTTAATTTTAAAATTTCATCATATACTCTTATTTTTAATAATGTAGTACCATTTTTAATCATTTTAATAATAAATTATACTTATAAGTCATATTTTACTAAACGCGTCAACTATTTATCAGTGACTTATAAGTACTTTAACCAAATACATAATTGCTTAAATTTTAAATGTTTATAAGCTCAAGTTAGTTTATAAACACTAACTGCTTATAAGTTAATTTTCATAAAGCTCAACCAAACATATTTTAGAACAATCTCGGTATCTTATATTGAATCTCGGTATCTTATATTGGTTCATAGATGCACCCGACCCAAGTCCAACAATCCACCAATACGGTCATCAACAATAAAGACAACGAGTCTGAAGAAGAAATTGAATGCTACTGTTGAAAATTTCAGAGCAAAGCACAAACCACTTATGCTAATTCAGTTGGAGATGTATTCCACTATTGGGCCATTAGATGGTAGAGCCTATTAGTTGTGATTCTATTTAATTAGCCCTGACAATTGTTTTTGACCATGAACACCTTAAAACTTAAAACCATTAAATTCTTAATAGCACGAGGCTGTGGTGGTTGGGCCCGTTGGGCTAGTAGTCTAGTGCCACGAATCCCATATTAGAAGTGCAATAGAGAGGGCTTGGACTTATAAGAGAAAGTCTCTTCACCTAATATGTTAGTCTTTTGGGTATTAAACTCCCAGCATAGAATAGTAATATTAAAACAGACTCGATCTATCTTTCAGTTTCTCACCAAGTGCTCACGTAAAGGGGTGTCTATGTGTCATGTGTAATAATGGGTCCACTTAAAAGTGAGATGGATGGATCGAGAACGTATTGATAAAAGGGGAATCTCTAAACTCTTAACCCATGACATTAAACTGTATTCCCATAGAATAACTCTTTTGACCAATGTTTTAAAACCCAACCTGGGGTGAAACCTGACAAAGCTTCCGGGTCCTGGGTTAACCGGTTAACAAAAACTTTTAAAATTCAACAAATATACCCCTAAAAATTAGTTAAGTCCCTATAGGTTTAAAATTGATCAAACACACCCCAAATGCAAATCGACCAGCGACTGATTGGCGGCGGCGACACCATGGATGCAACCCCAATCATCCCTTGAGCCCATTTCCATCAAAATATACCCAAGATCTGGCCGAAATAGGTTCGATTTCGGCCATATCTCATCGATGTCGACGTCGGCATTCCAAGCCAGATCTCATCGACGCTGGCGTCGACAACCCTCCCCATCACCTAGGAATTACTCCTATTTTCCTCCCGACCAAAACCCACCTTACCCCATCCCCGTTAGCCTCTCCAATCGCTAGCAAAATCCCATTGTTGCCACTACCAGTTTTGTTCGATTTTCGGTCGATTTACTCACCGAAAATCAATTTCATCACTACCATTGCATTCACCGACACTTTCTCTTTTAAAGCCCCAACATTCCAGCCGTCAATTGCCGATCATCCTCCCAAATCCTAGAGTTTTAGGTGAATAGGAAAAATATAAACCCAACCCGTTGAAGTTTCTAGGTCTCGGTTGAACCGGCTGGGCTGGGCTAGGTTTTAAAAAACATTGCTTTTGACTATTTGAGGAGGCTAATTTAAATTAAAACACTAAAAGAAGGGCAAATTGGGAAAATTAATGTTTTTCTCTCCTTCCAAAAAATATTTTCTCTCTCTAAATCTTATATAAATTAGTGGATAGAGTGAACAGATTTGCTAAGATTTAGGGTTTTTATTTTTCCAGTAGTTTCAGCGAGAGAAAAAGAACGAAGATGCCTTGCTTGAACCTTTCAACTAACGTTAACCTTGATGGCGTCGACACGTCGTCCATCCTCTCCGAGGCCACCTCCTCCGTCGCCAGCATTATCGGCAAACCTGAGGCCGTAAGTCCTCTATCTACTTGCCTCTCTGTTGTTCTACCTTTGCTTTTCTTTGTTTCAGATTTTAGCTTAATTATCGTATGCAACAATTTTTGAAGTTACTTGGAACTTCTTTTTGTTTCAGATTTTAGCTTAATTATGTTTCGCTACAAGTTTCGAAGTTTCATAGAACTTTTTTTTGCTATCTAAGTAAGCTTCGCCGAAGCCATGTACATGATTGATGATTTGTCGGCGCTTTTCAAAATTTTAGAAATATTTACAAGATCATGTGATTGTTGTAATGTACCGCCACATAGATTTTTTGGGCATTTGTATTACTTGTGTCATTTTAACATTTTTGTGTAGGCTGATGCGGGAATTGAATTTAACTATTCTGTTCATCCAGGGGTTATTCAAATAGTTAGCTCAGGCCTATTATTTGTTCCTAAGAAATTCTTAAGTTCCGGTTTCAAACTCAAGTTCTCCAAGTGGGTCTGGGGATTTTCTTGGCATTTGAAAAAGGACAATTGAAGATTTGCCTCTTGTATAGTGTAGTAGGAGATAGTGGAGTTATAACTATTTCATTTGTTGTTAGTATCTGATTTTCTAGAACGCCATATTAGACCTGTTTTTGTGTGAAGGCAGCATGGTTTGAACGACTTATGTAACTTGTAATAATTGTGTGAGCTAGCTATTGCAATATTGTCCTAAGTTTTGTAGTCATGTTTAGTCGCTTTATATGGGATAATTTTATATTTGATAATAATTTGGACTTTCCTAGTCTTCCTATTTCAACTAGTTAATTTGAATGCAATATGATGGTTCTTTTGTTGATAATCATTAAGCAGCTAAGAAGCAATTATCTCTATATATTTTTTCCTCTACAATACCTTTTGTTTTACTTATCTTCCTCTTAACTACCCTGTTGGTATGCAGTATGTGATGGTTGTGTTGAAGGGATCAGTACCTATAGCATTTGGAGGAACTGAGCAGCCAGCTGCCTATGGTGAATTGGTGTCCATTGGCGGTCTTTCCCCTGATGTGAACAAGAAACTAAGTGCTGCAATTGCCGATATCCTTGAGAAGAAGTTGTCAGTGCCCAAGAGTCGATATTTCCTCAAATTCTATGATACTAAGGCAAGCCATTTCAACTTTCTTGATTGTACAGACGATGACTGCCCACGCACTTGTCTCATCTCATTGCATTCTTCCTGTTTGTTTAGGCCCATCAAAGCCAAGAATATGCACAGTGTTTGCATGCTTTACACCAGCACTAGATCATGTAAATAAATCCTAAACTGTTTAAAACCGTGAGAATAGTTTTTATCATCTTTCTTGAGAATACAACTTATGACTCTCTATTGGTTATTCTCTTATCACTGCCTTGTGATTTGCTGTCTGTTTAAGTGTTTTTGATCCTTGGTTTATTTTGCAGGGCTCCAACTTTGGATGGAATGGGTCCACCTTCTAAATTTAGCTCTCAGAAGATTGGTCCTGTGCATTCTGACAGCTATCTATCTATCTAGTGAATCGGTATCTTTAGAACTATGTTAATAATGCGCTGAATACTGTCATTCTTCCTATAATGTGCTCGCTTATGGACACTGTTTTTTTGGCTCAATGCTAGTGAATGATATTCCCTGTTTGTTTAACTTTTGAAAACTCTATTCTATTATCTTATTTAAAGTAAATAGTGAAAAACATGTTTGTTTTAATATTGACGAAATTCAATTCAAAATCCAATCATATTTTATTCAATTTAAAACATTTAACAATTACTTTTTATAATAAAAGTTTATAAATTAACAAAAATAATTTCATCCACTGAAGCCATTGTTGGTCACCAGCAACCACCATCGATTGTCAGTTGTCGTCATTAGCAACCACCATTAGTCACTAGTCATTGGAACAATGCATGATTGGCTAAATTCGATCGATTGCGTGTCTCCGTCTAGATCTGTGATCAGAGATCTCGTCGTTGACGGCGATCATATCTTAATAGTAGATCTAGTCGGAAATGCTAGATCGGTGTACAACCAGTTGGATCTTGTTAGTCATGTGCCATTCAAGCGACTGTCGGTCGTAATCCGATGGTGGTGGCTGGTAATCGGTTGTTGAGTGGGTGAAGTTGTTTTTGTTAATTTATAAATTTTTATTTTGTGTTTGGTGGCGGGGTTTAGCTACAAATGTAAGGAGTTAAAAAATAATCTAAATGTTTTTAAAAAATGTATCAAACTTATTCTCATAATCCTATCTTATTTGTATAATCTTATCCTATTTAGAATAATTTTTTATAATATCATATTTCAAATAATGTACCAACCGAGTGATTATTTTGTATCGGTATTCTTGGTGCATGATTGAAGTCATTATATTATCCACTATTTTATCGTTGGGGCTAGTAACTAGCCTCAAAAAATTTCATCGTTCTTTCAGTCATTCTGCCACCTTGCGATTTGCCAAGGAGCACCATTCTACGAAGGTAGCATAGGCAATCCACTTAATAGTTGAAAATTAATATTCGGCCTAACCCCCCAGGAGTTGGGTGTGTATAAATCAGCTATCATAATTTTCCACGAGCATAATCTCATACCTTATGGCACTGTCGACGGAATCGTAGTCTTTCATGTGAACCATTAGAGAAGTTAATATGCTATATTATTTGCTTTAAAATATTTTTTAATCTTACATCTTAGTTTAGAAGAAAAGGGACATACCATGCGTCTCCACAAATAAAATTCTGGTCAAATAGTGTTGGCAGAGTCTCAAATTTATATGGCTTAACTTCACCGAAAATAGTGTACCGAGTAACGTGGCATAATCTTAATCGTTGATTAATATTAAATTATAATTAATCAATGATTAGGATTATGTTACGTCATTCGGTGCACAAATTCGATGCATTACTTTCGATGTACAAATTCGGTGTATTACTTTCGATGACCATAGATGCGTTTGGTTTATTATTTTAGATAGGATTTTGAGGATAGTATTGGATAATTGGATATGAGAGTATTATGAGGTAAAATTTAAAAATTTATAACCCCCTAAGTTTGCTAATTTAATAAATACCCCAATATATAAAAATATGTAAAATGACAAAAAGACCCCCACCACCTGCAGTGCCGGATTCCGGCCATCACCGTCGGAATCTAGCTGAAAAATTGCATAACCACACATACCGACCAGATTTGGCCGGTATGGAGTCGCTATGGTCTTTTTCGGCCAGATCTACGACCATATGTGGCCGTCGACGGTTGAAAAAGGCCAAAGAAGGCGACAGCCAAAGATATGACCGTCATTGTCGGTCAACGATGGCTAAGATTTGGTCATCGTTGACATTTCTTTGGCTATCACTGACGACCAGATCCGGCCTTTTCCGGCCAGATCCACTATGGATCTGGCTAGAAAGGCCAGATCGGTGAATTACCTGCCAGTTCCGATCGGTAATTCACCGTTGTGGCATATTTCGGTTACCACTAACGGTGGTTGCCGGAATCTGGTAAGTATGAGTTATAGGAGTGTTTTTGTTAATTTTTAAACTTTTTTTAGGGGGTATTTAATGAAATTAATAACTTTATAGGGTCTAAAAATAATTTAAAAAATAGGATAATATTTATGGAATAATATATTAAATATTATTTAGAGAATAGGATTAGAAATATGGATAGAAATAATAAGCCAACCGCACCCAATTATTTTTCTAACTTAAAACTCCGTCATATCAACCTTGTTTTGTCTAGCTATTTGACGGACTCCATGATATTTGAGTTTTGCATAGATCGAAGCCCAATGGTTCAAAGTCCACATGCTTCCTTCATTGGTCCAAATCCATTTCATTATTAAAAAATAAAAATAAAAACGCGGCTTATAGTTATAAGTTATAACATTAAATCTACCCCGCAAGATGATGCCACGTCTCCATCTTGTATGGTTAAAGAATGACATGTCAACTTCTAATTGGTCAGACTACAAATGTTGCTAGGAAATTTCTCTCTTCAGTCTTCACCCTTCATTGCGTCTGTCGGTGACGCGTGCGTAACCACGAAGCGAAACAATAAAGAAAAGAAAATGAAATTACCGTGAAACGTACTTCTCTTAATAGTCTCTTTTGCTTCTCCCGTCAATTTCTCTTCTTCTTCCCCCTTTCTTCTCTCCACGCTATATTCCCTCCTCCCAATCCCAAATCTCTGTATTC
>CM047744.1:664760-703830 GCA_026225825.1 Pistacia integerrima | reverse complement strand
TCACATCCCATATCTTTAAAAACAATAGAGCAAACGATATGTTCATACTAGAGATTCAGCGAAATCTCAAAGTTCATACCCTTAGCTATATTTATTCCAGATTTTTACTCTTAAACTAAAACCGTTAGTAACTATTAGAGGTGGTCGGAAATGGTGAGTGAGGTCGACAAGTGAGGGTATAAGTTTTGTAGAGGAGGTTATGAGGAGACCAATGGTAGTATCGGAAATGACTTTGGACTTTGGAACCAGCAAACAAAAAAAAAAGCCAAAAACTGCCAGCTTGGACTCTACTAACGGAAGCCACTTCTTGCTAAAATGGCCCGTCTTATGTCAAAGAAAGTGTCGGGATATTTTAGCGTGTTAACATGTACCATGTTACAGTGACAAGTTGACAGTCTGTTAAAATAAAGAAAACGATATTACTTTTAGGGTGAGAATCTAGAATAAATGCAACCAGATGTATCAACTTAGGATTTCGCAAAACCTCCAGGTGCGAATATGTCGTTTGCTCTATATGAAATTAGGTGGAATGCACTTCATAAACTGTCTAGATGATTTTGTTGACTAGACTTTGTGGTTGGCAAACAGAAGATATTATTATGCAGAGTTCTTTAAGCTTAAACAGAAGATAATCACAAATAATTTGCAAAAAATAATTCAAACAGAAGATATAAACCATAATCGCAAATAATTCAAATGCCTCTTATGGTCAAACTCTGTGATATATATTGATTATTCCACTAGCGTCACATTGTTTGTGATTAACATAAATAACTTTAATATTATTTATTTATGAACTTAATAGCAATAAATTCAAAGTAAAGGAAAAACCCGGCCCTAAGATTCTCAGAGTGTAACACATGATTGTCAAAGTCAAGAAAGAAAGAGAGGAGACAACTTCTGATAAAGTAGAAATAATGGAGAGAGACTAAAGAAAAAGAAATCAGTTAATAATTGTAATGAAATTTCCACCAAATTTCTGCTACTTTCTCTGCTATTTACTTTCAAGAGTGAGCAAAGTTAATAATTTGAATTGTTTAGGGTGTGTTTGGTTTATTATTTTAGATAGGATTTTAGGAATAATATTTGGTAGTTGAATAGGGGAGTATTACAAGGTAAAATTTAAAAATTTATAAAAAAAAGCCCCTAGGTTTACTAATTTAATTAAACACTCCAACATATAAAATGACAAAAATACCCTCACCACATGCAGTGCTAGATTCTGGCCACGACCATCGGAATCTGACCGAAAAATCGCGTTATAACATAGACCGGTTGGATATGTGTTGTAACGTGTCGTTATGGCCTTTTCTGGCCAGATCCACAATGGATCTAGTCGAAAAAGGCCAAATCTACGGCCTGCTGTGGCTGTCGACGACCGAAAAAGGCCAAGACGACGACCAAAGATATGACCATCGTTTTATGTCAATAATGGTTAAGATTTGACCGTCGCTGACAAGTCAAATCAATGAATTACCGGCCGCCTTTGGCCAAGAATTAATTCCTTTAGGCGGATTCGCTACCACCGATGGTGGTTGTCGGAATCTGGCAAGTATGGGTCACGGGGGTATTTTTGTTAATTTTTAAACTTTTTTTAGAGGGTATTTAATGGAATTAATAACCTTATATGGTCTAAAAGTAATTAAAAAAATAGGGTAATATTTCTGAAATAATGTGCCAAAGATTATTTGGAGAATAAGATTGGGAATATGGATAGAAATAATTATGTGCATTATTGTTAAGGCAACTAATCTGAAATCTTTCTAAGAAATTCTCTTATTCTTTATCAATAATCTAGGCAACATCTTTTTAACATTTATAAGAATTAATTTTGTAATATTAAAAATATCTTGGAGATTAATATAACTGTACACCAAAGTGCCATAAAAAAATTTAAGATACAAGTGAAGAACACTCTTGGCAGTTTTATTACCTTCCTGTACTGTGAATCAGCTCATAACGTGTAGGAGTAGATGACTTTTTATTTAATTTTAAATTTGCATTTAAAATTATTTCTTTGAATAGCATGTGAAGAAAGAGAAAAGAAAAAAATCCAAGAAATTATTTCTAACAACAAAAATTATCTGATTTACAATTACTTCCCTTATTTTAATCAGCAACCATGAAATTTTAAAAATTCCCATTAAATTAATCATTTTGTTTGTTTGTTTTTAATATTAGCAAATTTATCTAACCAATGGTTGCATAGCATGTCATACAACATGAGGAAATGGATGAACAGAGTTTTTGAAAAAACTATTTCTAGGGAGTCAAGTGGTTCGATAGAAACTCTTTGGTGTATTACTCAAGAGGTTTTGAGTTTGAGTCTCTCTTTGATTGCTAATGGGAATATCTACTAAAGCTCTTACATGATCAGTAGTTCCAAGGTCCTAGGAGATTAGTTGAGATGTGTGTTAACTAGTTTGAAGTGTTTATGGTTTGTTTGTTGATTTTTGGGTTGAAAGATGATTAAGAAGGGTTTATTTGAAGTGTTTATGTTTGTTTGTTGATTTTTCGGTTGTTGACACTCCTTAACACCAGTGGCAATTGTCGACAATGAAGGTCGTTTACTCTTAAATCAAATATGAAAGTTTGAAGCATGAGATATATAACACATTAAATATAAAATTAGTAATTTTACAAGATAAGTATCAAAATATTATGTTTATAATTTTTTCTTATAAACTTTCTTTCACAACTTTAACATGTCAGTCTATAATTGATCCGTTTATTATGGGTCTTATCTAATAAATTATTATTGACCAATTGTGAGGTGACAGGGTTATAAAAAAATATTTGTGAGAAAAAACTGAGTGCAGTATTACTCACTTGGGAGACCTATTATTAGTTATTCAACAAGTTCTTTGTGTGAACACAAGATTAAGGCATGAAAGAAAAAGAGCCGACAATTTCTGGTAAAGTAGAAATTAATGCAGAGAGACTCAAAGGAAAAGAAATAGTTAATAATTGTCAGCAAAATTTCCGTGAACAGGAAGCTATTGGCATTTTTTTCCTTGTAGTTTTCTTTGAAGACCACGTGAAGAGGAGAAATGATGTCACTTGAATTGGCCATTGGTGTCGTTTTATGTTTTAGTGGTTCTATTTGTCGCCGTTTATTGGACTAAAAAAACCACACTTTTTAATAATTTTTATAGTTAAATATTTACCTCTATATTAGATTATTAAACTTACTTTTAATTCGTTATTCTTTATTAATGCTTTTAACCCCACTTTTATGTCATACAATCCAAATCTTATACGCTTATTCAATTAAGTTAAAAGCATTCGTAATTAACATAGTGATAAGAATAGAGAAATTAGTTTAAAATTAACATAATTTTTTTAATTTAAATTTTAAAGCAAATCATATTGAGAATCCTCTTTTTTTAATGCAATAAATTATTTATAAATAAAAATCTTGTTAATAACTATTTACTTATTATTTATTTATGAACTTAATAGCAATAAATTCAAAGTAAAGAAAAAACCCGGCCCTAAGATTCTCACCGTGTAACACATGATTGTCAAAGTCAAGAAAGAAAAAGAGGAGGCAACTTTTGATAAAGTGGAAATAATGGAGAGAGACTAAAGAAAAAGAAATCAGTTAATAATTGTAATGAAATTTCCACCAAATTTCTGCTACTTTCTCTGCAATTTACTTTCAAGAGTGAGCAAAGAAGAGATAAAAATAGGAGAAATCATTCATAACAGCAGCAAAGTTTTATGGTTTTTCCATCGCTTCAACATCCTCATTGATCTTTACATACTTTTTCTGGAGCAATTCAGATCTGCCTCCATTTGTTATTTCGGTAACATACTATGACTTTTTATATCTATTATTTTTTTTTTCAGATTTTATTTAAATTTTTGTATAATTTTATGAAAGTACTAATGCTTTTATGTTTCAATTTTCAGTTTCCTGTAGCTCTGACTGTTAAATCTGAATTTGCAAGACTAATTAAAAGGTAAGTACCTCTACTGTTCCCAGATTTGTTTAAATTTCAATTTCAATTTCAATTTTTTGTTTTCTCTCCTATTAAGTACTTATTCATGTGTCTTAAATGCAACTTAATGTATATCCTACTCTTTTGAAATATTACTAGTATATATACTTATCAATATTGTTCTAGAAATATAAATTTAATTTGACTTTGACAAATAATTTTACAGTTCATATCTGGCTTCACACACTTTTTTGAAGCAATTACATCTCTTTGCAAAACATTTAGATCTGGATCCATTTGTTAGTTTGGTAACATATATACTTAAACCTTTTATATATTCTATTTTTCTTTGATTTTATTTTAATTTTATAATTTTATGAAAAATTAGAATCTATGTTTCAAACAAGCTGAACATGTAGCCAAATTTGGTCGAAGATTTACTGATATTTGTAGTGTCTCAAAGTTATTTCCAGTGATTGGTGTGTCAGATCTAAACTTCCAAGGTTAATCCATAAGTAGTGCCTCTATTGTTTCCAGGATTTTTTTTGTTCTCTCTTTATAAACTACTAATTCAAATGTCTTTCAATTTTAAATGGTAAAAATGTGATATCATGTTATTTAATTTATAATTAAATTTATTTATCAAATCTTAATTGTTTATATATCCTTTTGATTATATATTTTAGAATTACTAGGAAGGTTAATGAATTATTTAATAATTATATATTAAACCATAATTTTTTATTTCTTAATTACTTTAATTTATTTTCTATTAAGTGTTTTTTGATTGATGAAGAATGTCATTATATTTTGTCTACTTAAACAGAATTGAAAAGCATTTCATCAATTGATGTCGATGGCTGGTTCTTTGTCTTCCACCAACAATCCTTCAGAAGAGTATGACGTTTTTCTTAGTTTCAGAGGCGAGGACACCCGCAACGGTTTCGTGAGCCATCTCTATGTGGCTTTGTGTTGTAGACAGATTAATACTTTCATTGATGACCAAATTGTCAAAGGAGATGAAATTTCATCATTTCTTTTGAATACCATTAAAGCATCAAAGATTTCGGTCATCATTTTCTCAGAAAATTATGCATCTTCTAGATGGTGCCTCCAAGAACTCGAACAAATCCTTCACTGCAAGAAAATAAAGGAGCAGATTGTTATACCAATTTTCTATCACGTAGATCCATCGGATGTGAGGAATCAAACAGGAATTTTTGGAGATGGATTAGCTGAGCTTGAAAAACGTAACAAGGTGAAGTTAGAGACGCTGCAGAGATGGAAGACTGCTTTGAACGAAGCAGCTAGTCTAAGTGGCCATACTATAAATTATCAAAAGTAAGTTTTAATTTCATAATATTTCGCTTTTTGTAATTCTTTTAGTGTATTAAACACTTCCGAATGCTTGAATTGAATGAAAGCTATATAAACATAATTTCTAACTAATTAAAGTTTGTTTTGTTGTTTATATTAGGCCTGAATCTAAACTTCTAGAAGAAACTGCCGACGATATTTTGGAGAAACTATATAAATTGTCTCCAAGTGATTATGGGGACTTGGTTGGAGTAGAGTTTCCCATAAAAAAGATAGAGTCTTTGTTGCACAAGGGATCAAATGGTGTTTCCAAAATAGGAATTTGGGGCATAGGTGGTGCTGGCAAGACAACTATTGCCCGTGTTGTATTCGACAAAATTTTGAATCGTTTTGAAGGATCATATTTTGCTGAAAATGTTAGGGAAGAGTCGGAGAAAAGTGGGAGATTAACTCACTTGCAAGAAAAACTTCTTTCCAAAATATTAAAGGACAAAGATCCCAATTTAGGACTCACCTTCACAAGAGACAGACTTAAAAAAAAGAAGGTTCTCATTGTTTTTGATGATGTAACATCTTTACAACAGATAGAAAATTTGATTGGAAATCTTAATTTGTTGAGCTCAAAAAGTCAAATTATCATAACAACAAGGGATAAACAAGTGTTGAGAACTTGTGGAGTAGATGATGCTTATATATACAAGGTTGAGGGACTAAGTGAGATGCCAGCTCATCGACTTTTTAATCAATATGCCTTTAAACAACGCTTTCCTACTAAAGATTATATTGAGCTATCAAACCTAGTAGTAGAATATTCCCAAGGCATTCCGTTGGCTCTTAAAGTGTTGGGTTCCTATTTGTGTTCCAGGGAAAAAGAATTTTGGGAAAGTGCAATAAAAAACCTAGAAAAATGTCCTCTTTTGGATATTCAAAAGGTATTAAGAGTTAGTTATGATGGACTTGAGAAAGAGGAGAAGGTTTTATTTTTAGATATTGTATGTTTCTTTAAAGGGGAAAATAGAGATTCAGTGATAGAAACTCTAAATGCTTGTGACATTTCTGCAAAGCAAGGAATACAAGTTCTTATTGATAAGTGTCTTGTGTTTGTGACATACAAAAATGAAATAACAATGCATGATTTGCTTCAAGAAATGGGTAGGGGAATTGCTCGAGATGACTGCAAACACATTCGACTATGGCATCATACGGATATCATCAAAGCATTTAAAAGTAAAAAGGTAAGGGTTTGCTATACTTATTTATAAATTGATAGATAACTTTGAGAGTGAGTTTACAATTTTGACACAAATTTTAATTAATGTCTGGTTTAAAGATATCTAATGAGAGATTATGGCATTTAATATTACTATTATTATTTTCTTTCTAATAAAGTCTTCCTCGTACCAGAGGCTTGCCAAAAAAGAAAAATGTTTTATATTATCAATTATATTTTTATTTTCCTTAAAACTCAAGCTTCTATATTTACATTTTTTCTTTTTGTAAATTGTTTATTGTTATACAATTAATTATTTCCTTTCATGTATTGTCCCAGTCTCGTAGTTCAAATTTTATTAAAATAACATGTCTTCGATTCAAAGAAAGCATAAATACATCAAAAAGAAATATATCATATCTACACGTTCTACCTTTGTATGCATAGTCTTACTTTCCAAGCATAATTATTGTTATCCTATTTATTTTATTCTCTACTGCTGAAATCTGTAATCTCTATTTGTCTTAGTTAACTCAATGTTTATATTCACTAGAGTATTTGTTTGTATTGATTCATAATTTGTTTTTAATAAAAAAATAAATTTTGTATCTTAATTTACTTGTGAAGCTTAAATTAATTTGATCAAGCTAACAATAATGGTTGGTAAACGTTAACTTAATTAATTAATTATTTAATGGGAGTCTTTTACCATTAGAAAAATTAATTTAAGCTTGGCATTTTGTATGCTAACTGATTATCTCTTTTGGCTGCTAGGGAATTGAAGCAGTGCGAAGTATTAACTTGGACATATCTAAAATAAGCAATGCAGGCTTAAATGTTCATGCTTTATCAAAGATGGATGACTTAAGATTGTTCAGAGTATACAACTCAGAATGCCGAGATGAACGTAAAATCTTCAGATTATACAACTCTGAGTCAGAATACCAGTTAAATAAGATGATCTTAAATTCTTCAGATCATTATGAAAATAAATTGCATGGTTTTGAAGAACTTGAATCCTTTCCCAGTGACATAATATTCTTCAGTTGGAATAATTATCCATTTAAATCACTGCCATTAAGTTTTCCTCCAGAGAGCCTTGTTAGACTTGATATGCCAAAAAGCAAAGTTAAGCATTGGAACGGTGTACAGGTATGTAATATGGTATTTATCTTTTGAAAATTATAAATATAAAAGGCATTAATTTGAGTTGGTCATGATTTGTTTGCTTTCTTATAGGATCTTGTAAATTTGAAATCTGTTGATCTCAGTTACTCCGAACACATGACAGAGATTCCAAATCTCTCAAGAGCCTCAAATCTTAAGAAATTGATTTTAAAAGGTTGTTCAGGTTTGCTCAAGATAGCTCCCTCATCTATTCAAAATCTCAATGAGCTTGCTGAGCTGGATCTAAGTGGTTGCAAAAGGCTTATTAGTCTGCCAGATGGCATCTGTAAGTTGAAATCTCTCAAATGGCTTTATCTTAACAAATGCTCCAAATTAGAAAGATTACCTGATGACTTTGGAGATTTAAAAGCTTTGGTGTCTCTCGAAGCTAGAAAGACAGCCCTAAAAGAAGCACCATCCATTTTACTCTTGCCAAAATTATACAACTTAGCCATATCCCATTATTATGAAGATCAGACACCCCTTAATTGGGTATTGAATTCTTCATCAGGTTCAAGCTTTTTAACAGATCTTTGGTTATCAAACTGTCGAATCACCAAATTACCTGACAATTTAAGACAATTATCCCATCTGTTACAATTAGATCTAAGTGGAAATAATTTTGAGAGCATACCAAACATCGGAGGGCTTTCTGACTTGTCGACGCTAGACATAAGAAATTGTCGGAGACTTCAACTATTGCCAGAGCTTCCAATGGGTTTATCTGTGTTCGCATCTAATTGCTTATCCTTGCAATCAATATCAGATCCATCATTTCTATTGTTACCTCTTTGGAGACAACGGGCATCAATTTTTGTCAATTGTTTTGAATTGGATCTACCTAAAATTCTTCATGAGGTATCTATTTTGATGTTTTCTCCTTTTTCATGATGTTAGCTGTTTTTTAAAAGCAATGGGGAAAAAAAAAATCTGAAGCTAAAACTATGTTATGATAGATGATTTTCATTTTCATTGGTACAGGAATCTTGTCGAGAATTTTGTGCTGATATCATTTTCCCTGGAAATGAAATTCCTAAGTGGTTTACCTTTCAAAATACAGGATCTTATATAGCTCTTGATCAACCACTAGATTGGCATAATAAAAACTTTCTAGGTTTTCTTGCATCTGTTGTTTTGCCACCAAGTTCGTATCAGTTTCCTTATAACGCTGCTATCTGTTACTGCTTGGACAAAGGGGAAGATGGTAAGCAGCAAATTTATACTTCTAACATTCAATCTGATTATGACACCTACAGTCCATATCTTCCAGAAGATGCCTGGTCAGATCATGTAGTATTAAGCTTTCATTCTATAAATAAAATGACGTTTAAGAAGTGCAAGGGGGAATGTCATGAAATTTATTCTGAGATGAAGTCATTAAATTGTAAAGTGCTCATCAAATTTATAGCTATACACAAAGGAGTGAAAAAGTGTGGGATTCAAAAGTGTGGGATTCATTTCTTGTATGTTGGAGCTTATGGAGAACCATCGGAAACATCCAGAAGAAGTGCTGACAATGCCAAAAAGAAAGGGAAAGAGAAAGATGAACTACAATCCAATAAATTGCAAATTTCAAATTACTTTGATGGTATATGCAGCTTAAGGTAAATAATAAATATATATATTTTTTTTAGCTCAAAAATATTTTTCGATTCTTTTAATTTATTTTGTCTAATAAAAAGTAATTATATATATCGCATTTAGTACTAAAATTTATGTCATCTCATGTGGTGCATAATTTTATGTGACATTCTGAAGTCACTTAACATATCAACACATCACCTCTAAAGTCTTATATATAATACAAAATAAAAATCATTGGAGATCAAATTTTATATCAAATTTCATGTCAAATGTTATTTGCTTGACTTAATCTGTTGTTGACAGGCCTCATTTCATGTCAAAATCTCCATATGATGATCTACGAGAAAAATTTGGTGTTAGAAGTTGTCTAGAATCACGGTATTGGAAATTGAAAAGGAATGCACTCAGAGAAACTGTGAAAAATGTTTTGCTAAGTTTTCAGCAAAGTTCAACTTTATGCTCAGAAATTGAAGAGGTCTCTCCCCTATCATTCAAAGTCCATTCTTATTTTTATTTTTTGTTGAATAAAAATTTTGATGTTAAATTAACAATGCTAGATTTTTTTATTGCAGATGAATTGTGTGAATCCAAAAGGTTGTATGAGTTTCCCAGGAAGTGAAATTCCAAAGTGGTTTAGCGTTCAAAAGGCTAGTTATCATATAAAACTACCATCGGACTCATTCCAGGATGAATTTGCCGGTTTGGCTTTCTGCACTGTTGTAGAGTTCCCAGATTTGCTAGATTTGGGCCAACCTTTGTTCGTTAATTGTATGTTGCATATCAATGAATGTGATAATCCCAACGAAACTTTTGCAATTGGGTCTATAAAAGGTTGGTTCGAAGGAGATAGAACTCACTACATTAAATCAGATCATGTGTTCTTGGGATATGATTGTGTTATGTATACTGATGATACTCAAAGATTATTTCATCATGAGGTTGAGATCAATTTCGTAGTTACCACTTATGATATGGTTCCCATAGAAGGTTGTAAGGTGAAAAAGTGTGGAGTTCGTTTGCTGTGCCCTCAAGATTACAAATGGAAGAATCCAATAGATCTTTCATCTTTAAAGAGAAGACTAAAACTCAATGGAAATGGCCACTGTAATGATGAGCCACCATCCTATGACCTTTCTACTGGATGCAATTGGCAATTTAAGAGTTCTGCTACTTCTTTGGATTTGAATGAAATGTTGGATACAACTGAACCGCTCTCCAAGAGATTGAAAGTATGCAATTATAAAAATAAGTAAGTTTTCCTTCTGCACCTCATTTTAATTATATGATTAGTTTCTATTTTCGTAATTCATTCTTGTGGAAACTCTTGTTCACCTAATGGAATATGATTATGGGATTCTTATAAAATTATAAAATATATATATATATATATATATATATATATATATATATATATATAAGTAATGCCAAGTCTAAAATAGTACAATACATTAACTTTTATTTCTAAATTAATTATGTGAAACTAATATTTACTATGACTTAAAATGTTATGAAGTTTAATTCAAGTATACAAAATGCACTCATTTGGGAACCAGTAGAGTTAATTATGATCATTATCTTTTGAAATAATTTTGTTGTTAATCATAAAGTATTACTGATTTTATATAATTCAGTTCTTAATCATAAAATATTTAATATGATCAAATAAACATATGTAATCTGCATGTAACTGTTTGTTAATTGCTAATTTTCAAATATGATTGCCTTTAAAGTAATCTTATATAGAATCAAATTAATTTCTTTGAATTGCATTGATTTATTTCATATATTAATTATTTGATCATGATGTTTGATTTGGTTTTGTTGTATCAATAATTGTGATGTCAAAAGGGAAATAGAAGTGGCAGAGTTGAATCCAAGTAGAAGTCAACCCATTGGCTTTGCTGATTCTGATTCTAATTCCGATTTTGATTCTGATTCCGATTTTGATTCTGATGAACCGCAACCTAAAAGACTTAAAGAATCCAAATTGCTTTGAAGGGTAAGGAAGTCCAAATCTCTATTTCTAATCCATTTATATCTAATTAATTTTGCTCTCAATTTCTAATCTATGCATCATAAAATAATTATGTAGAAGCTGAATGATATTTTGGAGAGAAGAATAATACGTATCAATATATAAGCACATTTTACTTAGATTTATGACCTGTTTCTAACAATAACATAAATATAAAAAGTTGGTACCTTTTTTATTTATTTCAATATTTAGAGTTATTAGAAAACTACTTAAAAAATTTATTTACTTCTATATTTACTTAAAAATTTCAGTATAATCCCTATTTTGTCATTCAGTTTTTCAATACTGTACTGTAAATAAAAGAAATTTTTTTACAATTTTACAGGTTGTCTTGTTCAGATATTAATTTGATCTATATATGTATATTAATGTATATGTCACCAACAATTAAACATTTTCCCTCCATTTTGTCCCTCTATTTTATGTCTCCACTCAAAAATTAAACAATTGCCTAGTTCAATTTTAATCTTCTATCTAGGTTGATTCTTACATATTTCATTTGATTCCTGGATTCTGGTGCAATGATTGAGGAAAGTTTTACTGATGATATTCAATTCATTGCTTATTTGACATCATGAGACATATGTCGGTTACATGTATTTACTGTATGTGTGATGTGGTAGCAAGACGATGCTAAATGTAAATGGTATAAATGAAATACCAATTTTAGACATTTCTTATTTCCTTGAGGCATGTGGCATACCACCTTATAAAGCATGCATGATGTGTAAGTTGACTAAGACTTGGTCCATGAATTCCTTTCATCTGTTCTCCAGCGATTTTCACTTGTTGCAGCAGAAATTGATGGTGTGCTTTATGCTACTGGCGGATTTGACGGGAGGGATTATCTGAAGTAAGACACACGTCCTTTATTGTTTTCCTGTTTGTGTACATAATTAAATTTATATATATTGGCATATCAGCAGGATTTTGTTTGACACTTGAGATGCCTCTGATTTATATATATATATATATATATGTGTGTGTGTGTGTGTGTGTGGAGATCTGTACGTATCTACTAATTGATTTAGCCTGTAACAATATTTAGATGCATCTGATAGTAGGAAACGAAAGAATAGATGAAGCAAAATCAAAGTTCAGATAATGTAATTAATTTTTCTGGCATTTGTTTGTTTAAAATTTGCCTGATATTTTTGTACGTATCAGTTTTTTTATTCCTCTAGTTTTCTTGTTGTGTAGTTTATTGGTACTTGTTGATGGCTCAGCTCTGCTGTCCTATAAAAAATACTACATTTTGATTAACATTGTACATTGCAAACTCACTTTTTCATCTGCAAGTCTACTCGTAATTATGTTACTCGGTTTCCATTTCGCGCTTCTTGCCAAGCATTCTAAAGTGGAGCACACTGTTTCTATTTTCAGCACCCTCGACGCACAGTGTACGCGTCTCTTTTTGACACATTTTCTCTTCGCTTATCTTCCTTTCAACTCTCATTATTTTTGGTTCTTTCTTTTTTATTTCAGTTTTGTTCGCTCGATTTTCAAAGTGCCGCGGCTTTGCTTCAATCGGATGATTTAACAAAGAAAGTGAACTCGGTTTCACTTTGATTCGGTGATTTGATTAAAACTTGTGATAGTTAGGGTTTTTTTTGCCGCATTTGAAGTTTAAATATCTTTGACGTTTCGCTTTTACTTTCTTTTTTCTGTTTCTATCAAACGAATTAATAGTTTGCGATTTTCTTTACTTCGAAGTTCTTGTTAAGCATATTTTGTGGTTCCGATAGCATTACATTTAATTGCACTTCCAGGTTTTGTCCATTGAGCATCACACTCTGCTTTTAGGTTTTGATTGTTTATTTATTTGGTATTATTTATGGATATTACTGTGTATTGAAGCGAATGATTCTTGAAAGCATCATGAGTGTTAATTAATTTGTGAGAAATGTATAATTATTTTTCAATGAGAGGAATTGTAAGGAATGGATATTGATGAGGTTGATGTAGGAGCCTTTTTGTGATTCAATTTGCTCATCAAAGTAGGATCTCCATCTTTTCTTTGACATAATGGCCTTCTTGTTTATTAACGAAAGTCAATTCATTAATTGTTTAGGTTAGGTTTTTTTTTTTCTGTGGATTTGTTGTTCTTATGATTGCTGATATTTTATAAATTTGCTGTTTCATGATTCTTCAACGTTTTGGTTGAAAGTTTTTGAGCCCTTTTGATCAGCAGTAGTTACTCATGTTTTAAGCTCTAATTGCAGTTTCAGATTTTGTTTTGCATTTTTGATCTTTTTCAATTTTGGTCACAGGATGGGGAGGAAATTACAAACTTTCATTATCACTGGAAATTCACCTTCTACAAATCCAACCTATACCCGTGCATCTGCAAAAAACCTGGGTAAAAGCCAGCTTGGTGGTGTTATATTTGGTTGCAAGAATAACACCATTAAAGAATGTTTAACTAATCAACTGTTTCGTCAGTCATCTGCAATTTTGAGGCATATTTTCAGTAAACATTTTGGCTGTTTTTGGTTGTCTTTTTTGTTTCAGGAATTTGTTAGTCATTCAGAAACCAGTGATATTTGTTGGTAAGATTGCATAAAAATGGGAAGAATGAATAAAATATTTCTCATTGTTTTTATTTTAATCATTTGTTTTCGTCTAGATTTTGTTTCCTGTTTTTCATGAATGGAAAATTCTTATTTGCAAATGTCTTTTCTACAACTATTACTTTGCATACACACCTTGAGCTCCTTTTTTTAAGCAAGATTGCTGCTAAAGATGAAAACGGTAGTTTGGTTTAAGAATATATCTCTATATGATATAATTTCTTTTTCTTTTCATTTTAGTTGGGCAGCATTGCGGTGCAGCTTGTGTATTGTTCTTAGTTTTTCTCCAAGAACTTACGAGATTTTGTATTAACTTTAACAGGCTTACCAGCTCAAGACTTCACCTATGTAAAGAACATTGATACTGGCCCACCACTTTTTCTATTCAACTACAGTGACAGAAACTTTACGGAATCTATGAAGCTGCTGGCCCTGGCAAAATGGACATTGATCCGTATGGGTGGACCATTGATGGTTCTAAGAGAACCCTGTATCCTGCACAGGTAATATAACAAGTTTGCTTCTCTATTTTCTAGTTGTTTGTAAGTTAAAAAAGTAATATATGATGAAGAGAGGGCGCTTTAATGCTGATATTATGTTGCTTTCCAAATGAAGGTTCAGATTCGTGTCAAATTGCAATGCCAACCACTGCTTGAAGAACAGTTTAAACCAGTAATGGACCTTGACCATCCTCAGGCAAGCAAGCTGATATCACTAGCATCTTTAGCAGTCTCAACAAGCACTTGTCTACCTTGTCTTCCTTTCAATACAACAAAATGGGGAAACTTTTTCCAACCTCTTTTGTCAACTGACACGGAAGAAGAAAGCTGGGTTTCAGATTCTGAAGATGCTGTTCCTGTCGGTGAAATGAAAGGGGAGTGTGAATTACTTCAGCCACGTCCTTTGGAGGTTGATCAGTCTAATTACTTGAGTAGGAAAATAGATTCTAGAGATGATGTTCCACTAAATGGTGACAACCTGCTATCGGAAGCTCATTCAGATGTGAAGATGGTGGAACAAGATGAGAAAGGTATTGTTCTCATGAAACTGAAAGAATTGGCTTTTAGCTGTGGACGTCAAGACGTTCCTTTAACTGATTATGTAGATGAACCTGCGATTACCAGTGGTATGTGCCAGGGAAATGGGGGTTCTATTTGTGAGATGATGAGCTCTGATGAGAAGAATGAAGAGAATAGTTGTTCCTCTTCTTATTGTCAGTCCATCATAGCTAAGGTAGTTGAGGATATTTGTCCTTTACTTTATTTCACTTAAGATTCAAAAGAGTTTCTTGCTTTGGCCTTAGTAAAGTTGCTTTATGCTCTCTGTAGTTTATTCAAGGGGTGGAAGAGCTTAAAGAAATTCAAACAGAACAAAATCTAAAGATGAGATATTTGGAGCAGAAGCTGGTAATGCTTTGTCATTCCTCTGATGTTGAACTCTGCTATTTCCAATAGCTGATTTATCTTCCCTTGGCAAATTACTAAGCAAACAATGTGCAGATTGATATAATCGAAAATAGCAATTTAGTCGCCGTTGGAGGCTGAATTCTTTTTTGATTAATTATTTATATATATTCTATGGACTAAGGACTAATGTTAAATTGAATTAATTGACAATGGAAATAGAAGTAGAATTATAACCATTGGTACTCTAGAAGGTTGAATAGGAAAAGCATTAGCAACAATATTCCGAGCAGTTGATGGTTTTTCCCTCTCCTTAGTATTAACACCAAAAGCTTGGAGATTTAAATGAAAATATAATTTAGCGCATTTAAGAGCCTTTGTTAGTGGGTGAAGTACCTGTAATACAAAGGTAAGAGTCACTAGTGTCTTGAAATAGTCAAATTCATATTGTATTGCAGTAATGATAAATTGAAGAGACTACTGTTCCTTCATTTGAAGGTCAATGCATTAATTCCCCCTCCCCTCTCCCCTGGATATTTATGGTTATGATGTTTATGGAAAATGGTGCTTCCTTGCATTTGTGTATTTCATGCCACTTGATGTGATGAACAAACACCATTGACCCCGACTCTTCCAGGTTGATGCAGAAGCTGAGATCCAGCAGTTGAAAAATCATTGTATGATGGTACACTCTGTGTCTAATCCTTCCATCGAATTAAGTGATGTAAAGGCCATAGAGTCCTTAGACGAGCTGCATGTCGATCCTACTGAGTCAATATATCTATTGTGTGGATATGATGGGGAATCATGATTATCAACATTGGATTTATATGTTCCCTCGAGAGGTGTGATTAAATCTTTTCAGCCAATGAACTCTGTTCGTTCATATGCTTCAGTTGCATTGTTGAATGGTGAGATTTATGTCTTTGGTGGTGGGGATAGACGCACATGGTACAATACAGGTATTAGCTCTTAATAAATTCTTTAAAATATATTACCTTTTCAATCTACTTATCTCTAATATTTCATACTATATGTCAGTTGAATCTTACAACCCAAGTAGGATGAATGGACCCTGTGCCCTTCCTTGAAAAAGGCAAAGAGTGGCTTAGGTGGAGTTACTTTTGATAACAAAATATATGCAATTGGCGTTGGGAATAGTGTTGATTGCTTTTTAGATGTTGATATGTCTGATTTGAAGCTTGAACGATGGATCGGTATGCTGTCACTGCAACAAAAGGTACACTTTTCACCTGCATTTGAATCAGTTTTAGGAATGAAGTTTTATTGGTTTAGTATTTAATAAAGGATCGAAAATTAAGTTTACTTGTGAGAGCTTCAATTAATGTTTATGCATGAATTGAAAAACATTGAGGCTTTTATCATTTGAGGCTTTGCTTTGAATTGAACTCAGACAAATGGAAATTTCAGAATGTATGAAATCTTACAGCATTTATTAAACTCACAAGAGATATTCCTCATATACGGACCAGAATCTAATTAAATGAGATATCTAGAGAGAATTCACTATGATTTGTGATGCAGCTACTTTCTAGATTCACTCAATATAATAATTTATAGTTGAGAAATTTAATTTGGTAGAACTAATGGAAAAATATGAATATGGAAGATCATAAACAATTGCCTATTTCAATTTAAATCTTCTATCTAGATTGATTCTTATATATTTCTTTTGATTCCTGGATTCTGGTTAAATGATTGAGAAAAGGTTTACTGATGATCTTGAATTCATTGCTTATTTGACATGTTGGCAATTAAGTTTCCTGAAAATGAAGGTATTTTGTTTCATCATGGACACCATGTCACTTCTGTCATCAAGTTGGGCATCTATCATATGTTATCAGTCATTCAATACAAGGTTTAAAGATACTTTATAACATGAGACATACGTCGGTTACATGTATTTACTGTATGTGTGATGTGGCAGCAAGACGATGCTAAATGTAAATGGTATAAATGAAATACCAATTTCAGACATTTCTTATTTCCTTGAGGCACGTGGCATGCCACCTTATAAAAGCATGCATGATGTATAAGTTGACTAAGACTTGGTCCATGAATGCCCTTTATCTGTTCTCCAGCGATTTTCTTTTGCTGCTGCAGAAATTGATGGTGTGCTTTATCCTACTGGCGGATTTGATGGGAAGGATTATCTGAAGTAAGACACACGCCCTTTATTGCTTTCCTGTTTGTGTGCATAATTAAATTTATATATATTGGCATATCAGCAGGATATACTTCCAAATTCTTAACTTAATTATAAGGCTTTTAATCTTTTGTTTGACATTTAGTTGACTTGAGATGCCTGTGATTTCTATATGTATATGGAGATGCATCTGATAGTAAGAAACTAAAGAAGAGATGATGCTAAATTGAAGTTCAGATAATGTAATTGATTTTTCTAGCATTTGTTTGTTTAAAAGTTGCCTGACATTTTTGTATATATCAGTTCTGCAGAAAATTTCGACTACAGAATGTGTTATTGGGAGCAAATTGCAAGCATGAACTCAAAGAGAACCTGCCACTCACTGGTTGTTTTGAGTGGAAAATTGTAAGTTTTTCTGTTCCTTATGTTTTCTTGTTTTTTAGCTTATTGGTACTATAAGAAATAATACATTTTGATTAACATTGTAAACTCACTTTTTCTTACTACAAGTCTACTCGTAATTATGTTCCTCATGTATTGCAAAAGACAAAATGCGTAGTCCCCAGAGATATATATTATCCTTTTCATGTTTCAGATTAACAAGATGAATTTGTGTTGTAGATATGCTCTGGGTGCTTATGATGGAAGTACAATGGTTTCAAGCATCGAAATTTATGATTCATCGTATGGATTAATGGATGAGGGCGGACCCAATGAAGCAGACAAGGGGATATTCTGCTGCTGCTGTTCTGTAACAGTCTATATATGTTGTTGCAGGAGTGGCAACCGGTGACAGAGTCTTGGACACGGTATCTTATCTTTCGCCACGCTTGTTTTTTATGCAGTTGTTAGATAGATGCACCAATCTTATCTTGTCTGTCTTGTTGATTATGTGATAACAGGTTGAATGTTTTAAAGAGGGTCGGGGCTGAGAAGTAATTGATGTCATTGGGAAAAGGAGTTTCATGTCAGCTTTTACCTTGTAAAGAATGCTGTATGTTTTCTCATTATTCATTTTGAAGCTGATCGGGTTGAGGCTTATCTCAATCACATCTTTTTTGTTATGAGAGAAACTTAAAGTTACGAGTGTACAAAGTTGTAGAAACAGATAATTCACTTGTTAAATAAAATAGATAATGTTGTGGTGTTAATTGTTAGATCTAACAATCTCCACCTTGGTCAGAGTTGAGTTCATAAAACTCTGAATGTTTTACTCGAACATATATTTTTGGTTCTTTAGTTTTTTTTTTTTTTAATAATGTTATTATTATTATTATTATGTAAACTTTGAGGTTTTTTCTTTTGATTTTTTTTGTATTAAAGTATAATATAGTCATTTAGTGGTCAAAACTTAATTTTAACGCAAAAACAAATAATAAATTATGGAATATGGAATAGTGAAATTTCAATACCAAGGTGACCAAATTGTCAATTTTGGATAGCCTGTAATTAATCACATACAACTGCGATAAAATTTAAATCTATTTTCCCGAGAACAAGAAATGGATTAAGTGCTAAAACTATCGATCAGTTCACACCTGTGGATCAGGCATTTTTAACTGCTCTGCTTATTCTCCCTGGGGAAGTACTTTTAAGTCACCTTCTCCAGCGAGCTCTGATGATTTCATATACCAATGCCAGTCCTCGTTTCCTCTTGGAGAAGACTTATCCATGTTGACTTCAGATTTGAAAATCTGAAATCGAAGTCAGTGGTGTCACAAAATGCTTATAAACACTGAAGCATCCACAACTTTGGCAAAAACCACATATATAACTATAATTATTAGCTCAGGCACACATAAGCTGAGGCGGGGCATCGTCTCCTTGATTACACCCTACGCAAAAACCGGAAAGATTTAATGAAATGTTAAATATGAAAAGAATAAAAATGAAAGGCTAAACATACCATTGGAGAAGATAAATACAAGATAAATAATTGATTCAGAATTTTCCTGGTCAAACTTTAGAAATATGCCAGTTTACGAAAGGAAACAGCTGCTCGTCTTTCATTGTTACATGACCATCTCCATGAAAGAAAATGTAGTCTTTCACTGCTGTCACCCCTGGAAGAGCAATAATGCTTAAGAAAAAAAAAAGTTTAAATGAAAAAACTAATGGGAAGGCCAGAAGGGATGTACATACCCTAGGAGAAGAATTAAACCCGCAAAACTTCCAATGCATCCACTCCGACAACATCAACTCAATAACAATCTTTAAAAGGGTAGTAGTGAAACAAAGCAGTATGCATCTTTGACCCTTGTGGAACAAAAAGAGCTAGTTTCCCTTCTGAAGAAACGAACTCAAGTAGTATCCTGATTTTAAAGAAAATCAAATACCTATCTTAGACACAGGAAAGCTGGTCTGCATATTTTTCACCTAGTCCATAAGAATTTCATGACCATCCAATGGCAAAAAATCAAAGTCTATAATGGAGCCACTAAACTTCTGCTGTACGTACTTGTATGTTTTCCACCTGTTGTGCTGAAGCAACACTTTAAGAGGAATAATCAGCCTTTAGAAGCCATGGATAGACAAACTTCTTTTTCATGGCAAAGATATGCTAGCATACGCTTTGGACCTCCATGGACTTTGACAAAATGGACATCCTCAAATAAGCATTCCATGCCTATAAAAACCCTCAATGAGAAAGATACGGCTTTCGGAGTCTTGTAAAAGGGTGCAATATACGTAAATTTCAGGAACTCACTGTATCCTTCAATTAAGTTCGGATCTAGAAAGATGAACTGAGTTGACTCTTCACTCATAGTTATCCTAAGCCACAACCTATTCTCACTCGAAATATTATGCAAAGTGATCTCAAGAGGTATGGCAACTGGGAGCCCTGAAACAAAAGTAACAGGATTTTCAGTACTATTATTGGGAACATCCAGTTCCGCTTTTATGTGCCTAAGCCTCCCACTTAAAAAAAGCTGGTTTAGAAAAAAGGACTCAAGTAATTGACTGAACAGAAATGGCTCGTAGGAAGCACCAAAAGTAGAGGTGCCTATCTCAAGCAATGAATTCTTAACTTCAGTTACAAACTTGGATAGTTCAATGGACCCTTGCTGGTGGAGAAATTCTACATGTGAAATTGTAGACGACAGCTTTTTCAGGGTAGTAAGATAGCAGCAGATTTCAACTTTAGACAACCTCAACAAACAAGACACAAGTACCAGCTCCAAGACATGCAACTCCTCTTCTTTAGACAACCCTATAAACCTACATCTGATATCTGCAAGCCTACTGTCTAACTTTCCTAATAAGAGCTCCAATTCTCCCACTTCATAATAATGGAGCTTTTTCATGGGTGCAAAGTGCTCCCAAACCTTAACAAGCAGTTTCACCACCTGGATATACCGCAATGTAAAGGCTAATGCACCATCAGATCCAAGGGATTTAGTAGAAAATGTTAACACTTCTTCCTTACAAGCCCTGGAAAAAACAAAAAGCAGGAAATTAAAAGCAGATTATGGATGTAAGCATGCAGAGGCCATGAAGGAGCAACAGATAACTAGTTTATGGTACCATTCCTTAATTCAACCATGTATCTAAGTAGTAAAAGAAAATTACACCTGCTTTATGCATAGGAACATAAAATACTGTTTATCAACAGTGATGGTGTGTTTATTGGGTTGGATTGCAGATATTGCTCTACCCATAAAACTACCTACATCTCCCTATTATTTGTGCAAAGAACAATAATCATTTTCTTCTAGGAATAAGTGTATGCAAACTCCTCAGCTAATAACTAGTACAGGACAATTGAATAATGATTTAAATGTAGTAACAGATATAATATTTTCAAATTTAGTAAACCTGTAAAGGCAGAAAAAATTTGAATATAGCTAACCACTTTACTACCTCAAAGTCTCCAAAACTTCCTTCGTATATCCTGATTGTACTAACGGCCAGATATTCTTAACCTTCGCTAGTACAATATTCATAGAATTATTTATTTCATCCTCCTCTTCCAGCTGGCATCTTGCTTGTGATGTTGCTACATCCTTTAGGTCGCATTGTATCCAAGACCAAGTTTTTGGGACTTCATCACCTATGTCCTGCACAGAAATCTCAGTGCTGGTACCATTAATACTATTACTGTTCACTTCATGCACAGATGACTCTTCCCCTTTATACTGTGAATCAGAGAAACTAGAAAGTCTACTGCACTGTGAAATGTAGGCCAATAGGGAATGTTGGTCCATAACATCACTCAAAGCACAAGAAATTCTCCCCAGCAGTGTAACTGCATAAGAAAATATTCTAGGTTGAATGCTGCAGACATTTTGTTCACTTGAGAGGGGAACTGAGATGGCCAACACAAGAAATGCAGCTACTCTTGCACCATCAAAGCCAAATTTGCCATCAGAATCTGGCTCCATCTGAAATGAATGGACAAGTAAGATTTTATGAAATAACTAACATTATCCGATCGACCAAATGCAGTCGTTGTAACATAACAGAAAGTAGGATCATGCACACTGAAAAAGAAATTGTAGTGCAACAGCACAAGACATTATTGTTTGAGAACTTGGTGGAGAGTAATTATTATAACAAAAAACTCATTCCTCCTCCTAATGCAAACAACTGCACCAATAAAAGCTTATCTATCCCAACAAAATCAATTTGGAGCAGAAATAGATAAAGAGAGGTGAGTCCATGTTCATCAAATCACTAGACCATAGATTACACATAAAGATCAATGCTTACCTCTTGTGAAACCTCCCTGACGATGCACACTGCAAAGTTCCCATGATTTCGACCAATATAAAATAAAACAGAAAAAATATCGGCTTCATCCTAAGAGAAAAAAGAAAACAAATGTTGAAGAAGAAAGGGGGAAAAAATAAAAAACAAAAGAGACAACTACTAGGAATTGAAATTAGAGTGAGCTTTATATAAAAACATAGCATAAGTTGAATTTTCAAATTATCTAATAAATTTTCTGTAGTGAAGCAACAACAAACCTGTGGGTATATCTTCAAGTTTTCAAGAAGACCATCAACAAAGAGTTTAAAAAAGTCCACATTGGGAACTTTCACTGATCTAAGAATTTTCCTTGCTGCAGATCTCACTAAAGCATTTTTGTCAACCAGAGTGCCGAGAAACTGCCAAATCAAATATCAATAAAATCACACTTTTTGATAGGAAAATAATTATAAGTTATTAAGAAACTATGTATATCAAGTCACTGTTTTTAAAGATAAGGTGTGGCTGCTAAAGAATGCCCTTCATCCCACCCAAGGGTGACAAAGAGGAGAGAGTCATGAGAGAACTGGAGTTTATTACCAATCCAGCAACCAAAAGTAATTTACTCATAATACCCCATGTCTCTCAGAGGGACCAATCAGATCAGATAATGCAACAATTAATTAAACCAATATACTGAAAACCATCTAATAATACAACTTTAACTGTGGATTTTATCTCAATGTTATGAAAACTTATCATGCTCAAGCGGAAGTGTAGGATGAGCAAAGAATATATCTCGATATATGTTTCCTTAAGAGTAATAAATAGGACAGGAAACCAACCATGTGCATGTGTATCTCTTGCACCTTTAGATGCTCACAGTTTGCCATAAGAAGCATTGTTTCCAGAGCCTGCAACCTGACAGTCACTGAATCATCATTTAGCATGTCTACCAGGAAGTTTAAGGCTTCACCAGCAAACTTTCCAGAGAGAACACTCAACAAACCCAAGGAAGAACAAGCAGACTTCCGTACCTTCAGATTTAGAACAGACAATGTCATTATCATAATTATATATATAGACACAGATATAAATTCCAGCATACAATAGTCCATTGAAGTGGACAAGCACCATACCAAAGAATTACCTCATAGAATTCATCCTCAAGCCCATGCACAAAAGCTCCAGCAGCACCTGATGCTGAAATTTCAAAGCAATCAGCAGCACACTGACCATGAGGTTTCTTCTCTTTGAAAATCCCTAGAACCTTCTTGGACAGCGTTTGCAACAAAATATCCTCAGATACCACTGCTACCTTTCCAAGGGCATCAAAGGCTTCAACCCTTACTTCCATACTCATATCTCTTGCCATAGAACAGAGCTGCAAACACATATGGCACAAGAGATATAAGGATAAAAAAATCTACTAAAATGGCTGAAATTTTTTAAGAGATAGAAGTCCCATTGGAATAAGAAAACAGAAAACAGGAATCGTCCACTACAACTGACAAAGGGTAAAGACAGTAAATTTCTTAAAAGAAATCTTTCACCAGACTTGACATAACATAGCATGACGGTCTAGTTTTTTCTTATCAATACCCAAAATTCCCTTGCCTCAATTGCATGCTTACATGGGTTGAAACTGTCTAATGTTCCAAACATCTGAGCAGTAAATATGATATTGTCATATGTGAGAACCAGAGAACAAGATAATGACAAGGAAAGGATGACAGAATAAGGAGCAACAATGCTCTAAAGATCAGAACAGGCACCACCAATATGCAATTCAAGCTACATAGAGATGTCAGTGCATGCCTCAAAAGGATAACCAAGCATCTCATTCAGCACATGCCCCTAAAAAATCTATAAAGAAATGAAAAAGGGATAGTGTAGACAAAAAATCAGCATTAGTTTTGTAAAGTACCTGAGTAAACACTGCATCGGACAAATTTGTTCCTCTCATCTCTTGGTTGTACGCTACAAGCATTTGACCCCATCCACTAACCTGATTCACAATCAATATAAAATCCCGTAATTAGTACTCCAGTCCACATATCTAATTTGCTGTGCTACCCCATCCCGTTAAACAGATTATCAAAACTAAATAGAAATTGTCAGTAATGAAAATGATGTATGCCGGATGAAACGATTCTCGTGAAAAACATGTATCGCAAAAATACAAGAGTCCTGTAATGAAACAGAATTACGCATGCCTTGGCCTTCCCGTCACATTTAAGACTTTTCCAAATGAAACATACCATTACCAAATGCAATTCATTAGTTAAAAGTAAAAAACCACTTATCAATAAAATTTAACTACGCTATTATTACAATGGCACCATTTAGCATTTTGTTGAATTCTGAGTGATGAAAAAGCAATGTATAATGTATTCGATGTACAAAGAAAATAATTCCTGTTTATAATTCAGGTACGAATAATTTACCACGCGAACCGCGGCGAGTCTGACGCAATCTTCCATGTCGCGTAGAAGCTCAACGGCACGGCAATAGCATGCTTTGATAACGTCAAGGTCCTCCAAAACTCCGGACTTACACAAGCCAAGCAATCCATCCAAAGCAGCTCTTCGCACATACGGAAACGGATCCTTCGTAAATCCTAAGAACACTGTGAACAACAAATGCGACCGTACACCGAACCTCTCAGCGTTTCTTAGTAACCACAACCGCACGGACACGCACGGAGCGAAACAGAGAGAAACGAAGAAGTGATCGTCGATATGAAGAGCTAGGTTAGGATTGTGGTAGGAGATGGAGGCGAGCGCGGCGAGTGAGTCGGCGGAGATGAGTGAATCGTCAGAACGGAGCGAGTCGAAGATGAGAGGAGAGAGGTGCGGCTGGTGAAACGACAGGTCGGTAAGGAGCTTGAGAGTGTAGTGGCGAGTGATAGAGTCAGGAAGAGAAAGTTGGAGAGAGGAAGTTAGCGTTTCGAGGATTGAAGAAAGAGTTGAATTGGAGGTGTTAGGGTTGATTATGAGAGACCTAACTGAAGCTAGGGTTTGTAAAGAGAGTGGTTTCGAGAGACTAAGAGTTTGTTCACATTTGTGTAGTATTTCTTGCTCCATTCAACTGTGTTCGTTTGCTTGTTAGTTGACTTCTTTGTTACTGTGTTTTCCTCTTCAATTTGAAATAGCCATATCTTAATCTGCCGGGAGCTTCGAAGGAGAAAGCAAAGAAAATGCGCACCGTTTTGCTCGAGTTCCACTTTATCCAATTATCAAACAAAACGCATCGTTCTGGATCTGGCGCTCTTTTCTGCTGCCACAGCTGAGCATAAAACGAACCGTTTCAGTGCAAAGGTTTTGAAGAGAAATAGTTATTTGGCGCTGGCAGGCATAAAATTGTTGGGTGGGGTGTTTTTATGATGTTAATTAATTTTGCTTTTGTTGAAGATATTAATAACGGTTGAATATAGGAGATGAACATGTGTTTGGGATGTTCGTTTTGAAACAATATTTTAAAAATGTTTATGTTCTGCTGTAAATTGGAATCATGACACGTATTATTCTATTTTATTTACAAATTTATCATTGTAACAATATATAAACTAACTTTTCATTCAATTTAAAAGTTTTTTTACGTCTCATTTATATCTTGCGTCAACCACAGAAAAACACTGAAAGCGATTTAAACACAATGGACTTATGATTTGCACATAGTATTTGAACTATTTTATAAATCTTTTATAGTTTGTGTTTTTCATTCATTCATTGATCCTGCATCAAAATTTATACAATCTCTTACATAGATTTATTAGAGATCCAACGTACTTTTCGTTTGTACAAATTACAGCATTAACAATTTATATTTAAAAATTTATAAGAATATAACTTAAAATTACAATTGGAACAAAATTATAGTCAAAATGGATACATAAAGAACTAGAATAAAATATTAACCGAGAAACAAACAAGTGTTTTATCTTTTCTAGGACCAGAAAATGAAAATAGAGAATATGGTACATAAACGATCGTATGTAGTAATCAAGGCTCGAGGAAGCTGCTCTATAATTTTTGAAATTTTTTTCTTCTAAGATGTAACATTAAATTTTTAATATTCTATAATATAATATATATTAATGAATTCACCGACGTACAAGAAAAATATAGTCTATGATGTGTAAAATTCCTTTTTTTTTTTAATTAAAGTATATCTTAAACATTTCATATTTTAAATACCAAAAATATCTCACAATAAGCAAAAATATAAGATAAAGTATGAAATGCATAAAAGCGCTCAGCTCACAACGAGCTTTCCTAATTTTAAATTCATTACTTGTATCTTGTATAAACTCTAAAGTTTAAATTAAATTTTATTAAAAAAAAAAAAATGGGAGAAAGTTGTAATACAAAGAGGAAACTTTTGTATTTAATTAAGGGAGAACGACATTTTCCCACTGAAGGTTTGGTGAAACAATCCTTTCCATACTTCAAGTTTCAAAATGACACTTTTCCACCCTTTGATAGGTTTTATTATGTTTTTGGTTAATATTTTATTGAAAAGACAAAAGTATGCGTTTGGTTTAATATTTTTATCTCTGTTCTGGATCCTATTTTTCAAATAGCGTTTGGTACAATATTCTCAAAATATTACCCTATTTTTTTAATTACATTTTAACCCCATAAGGTTATTAATTTCACTAAATACCCCCTGAAAAAAAGTTTAAAAATTAACAAAAATACCCCCATCAACCCAACTTGTCGATTAAGGCAACCACCGTGGTGATAGCCTTAAGGATATCATGCAAACTTCCAAACTTCCACAAATGGCCTGGAAGTTCACCGTCAGGTTCCTTTTAAGGCCAGGCGATCCACCACGGATCGGCCAGGTACGACGCCGTCGGCCGACGGCCTAAGAAATGGCCGTCGTTGGACCGAAAACGACGGCCACATCTTTAGCCGTCGTTTGGCCTTTTCCGGCCGATCAGCGGCCATAACAAAGCAGATAGTCGGCCTTTTCCTGGCCGGATCCACCATGGATCTGGAGGAGGAAAAGGCCATAACGGCGTGTTACGGCGCGATCCAGCAAGTGTCTGTCATGCGTAACTGATTCCGGCGGATGGTGGCGGAATCGACATCGCAGTGGTGGGGGTGTTTTTGTCATTTTACATGTTAGGGTCTTTAGTTAAATTAGTAAATCTAAGGGCTTTTTTATAAATTTTTAAAATTTACCTCGTAATACTCTCATATCCAATAACTCAATCCTATCCCTAAAATCCTATCCAAAATACTAAACCAAACGCACCCAAAAATATCCTTAAATATTTGACTTTATAAATTTTTTATTATTTTTAAATAACCTTAATATTTATTTATTTATAATATCATCAATATCTCATCACTATTATTCAATAATTTACTAAATTTATAATTTTTTCACTTATACTAATTAACATATAAAATCAAAATTCTTAATTAATTAAATAAGCAAAGAAAAAAAAAAGTTATCTTTACACTTAAATTAATAAAAAATTAAATAAAGACTTTAACTTAACTAAATTTTAATTTATAATAAACTAATTAAGAAATAAATTATTTAAAAGTATTTTCATCTTTTCAGTCAAATATTAACAGAATTTGATAAAGGGTGAAAAAGTGTCATTTTAAAACTTGACAGGTGGGAAAGTGTCATTTTGCCAAACCTTGGGTGGGAAAAGATCGTTCTTCCTTTAATTAAACAAACAAATACGGAGAGGACGACCACATGTTTCACGTTGAGCGTAGATTAATAAAATCTCTCTGATGGGGTTGGGGAAAGCCACTATATAAAATATTAAAATTAATTAATTTAATTACTCGATCATGTCTATCCACTACCTCGAGTCGAGTTAGAGCTCTAATCTGTATAAATATAATAAAACTAGCACATGATAGGGTGATTGTTAAATAATCTACAATCATATAATTTAATAACATGAACTAGTCATAGTTATTTTAGCAAGTGTTACTGTATTAAAGGTGAATATAACAATATTAACTCAAGCTTGACGGGTACATTTAATATTTAATTAGGTACTATAATGTAAAGTGGACTTAAAAAAAATTACATTTAATTCGGTACCATAATCTATTATAATACAAACTTTTAATACAAATTTACGACACAAATTTATAATCATTAATTCATGATAATCTGATAACTTAAAAATTGCTTAGTTTACATTAAAAATTAACCAACTCTTAGCTTTTAATCAAAATTCGTTAGATAAATAATTATTTGGTGGTCAAGTGATCAAAAATAACTCTTAAATGTATTACGAGAAAGATTTTGGACTTAATATATTTTGATTGACTGATTACTCGAATTCTTATTTGATCGATAATTTAAGGAATTTAGAAAATTAGTTTGTGTTATAATAACCTCACTAAATAATAATAAATGGTTTTGATTAGAACGGTGTTTGGACGAGAGAGGGGGTCCAAATCAAAAGGCCGTGTATTTACACTATATATTATATACTACGTGGCAATAAGTACAAAAAATCAATCATCCCCGATGTGAACACTCGAATTTTTATGTCACAGTCGAAGCCATAAAAAGCCAAGTAGGTTCTTCCGTCAGTGGTCGGAAAGCCAAGTTGGTCCCTCCTTAAGTGGTCGGAAAAATCTTAAATAAGACAGAAATAATATAGAATATGAAGTGATAGTGCCTTTTTATCCCGTGATACTATCTTATATATAAATAATGCCCTTTGATATTTATAGGCTATAATATTTAACACATTTTTTTTTTAAATAATATAGGGTAAGTTTGGTTTAGTATTTCTTCCCATATTTCAAATCCTATTCCCCAAATATTATTTGATACATTATTCCAGAAATATTAATGAATTTTTTTAATTACTTTTAGACCTTTTAAATTTATTAATTTCACTAAATACCCCCCATAAAAAAGTTTAAAAATTAGCAAAAATACCCCTACTCAGTACTCACCCATATTTACCAGATTCCGGCAACCATCGTCAATGGTAGTCGGAATCTATCTCAACGGCTTAAACCAAGCTCGAAACTGATCAGTTATTCATCGATCTGGTCGTCAGCGACAGCCAAAGAAATGGCCGTCGTTGATGGTCAACAACGGCCGCCATCGTTGACCGAAAATGACAGTCAAATATGGACCTTTACGGCCGTCGACAGCCACATTTGGGCGTAGATCTGGTCTTTTTGGGTTAGATCCGTGGTGGATCTAACGGAAAAAGGTCATAGCGATGCATTACGACATAGATCCGACCGATCTGTGTTGTAACGAAATTTTTCGGCCAGATTTCGCCGGTAGTGGCTGGAATCTGGCATTATAGGTGGTGGAGGTATTTTTGTCATTTTGCATATTGGGGTGCTTAATTAAATTAGCAAACCTTTGGGTTTTTTTATAAATTTTTAAATTTTACCTCGTAATACTCCCTTATGCAACTACCCAAAATTATTCCCAAAATCCAATCCAAAATAATGAACCAAACACACCCCTAAGTATTCGGGTCAACTTACGATATATCTTGACTAATCTTTAGAGAAAATTATCTCACAATAAACCACCGCTGCAGCTCCCCAAATAAATCATGGGCAAAACTATCCTGCAACAACCCACAATTTCTTTTTCATATATGCATAATTCTAATTATCAACTATAAATAATAATAATAATATGTGTATGAAGTTGGGATCGTGATTTCAAACATAATATATGTGATTGTTGATGTGTTAACATAATTTATTTTTTAATCACTGGGGCTATTCGGTTCAACTTGCGTTCACCTTAACTAATTCCTTAGAACCCTAGAACCATTGGCCAGGTAAGAGCCTCAGTGACAAATCCTATTAGTATTTAGAGAGACTCAAACTTAGAAGCTCATAAAATTTTCTTTTACTCTTTTACTATCAAGTCATCTAGTGATGGTTATGTCAACATCATATTAATTGTAAAAAACGTATCACTACACTAGTCTAAATACTCGAGCATCAATTTAAATGTTTAACTTACAATATTGATATAATTTTGTATACATCCATCCATAACCATATATTCTTGTAAGAAGAGAGTTAAAAGGTAACTAGTCATTAACCATCTATGGATAGCCCAGATGGTTAAGATAAATTGAGAATAGTATAGATAGACGTATAGTCTCAGGTTCGATTCTCCATTATCACATTTGCGATTAAGTGGGTGGTTGTGGCAGGACGAGTTATTACTTTAGTCTCTCTTAAGAATTAGTCGATATACACGTAAACTGGTCCAGACATCTTTCTTTAAAAAAAAAAAAAAAAGAACTAATCCTTTTTTTATTATTAAAACTCAGAATTCACTATATTATAATGGATGGACGACTCTGAAGGGTTTCTTTAAAGTACAACGCCGTAACAATACTTCAAGGATAAAACTTAAAAACTCATAATGTGGGGTTTCCCTTTTTTTTTAAAAAATTTTTAAAATATGATTATTGGATAGAAGTGTGAATGGTTTAACATGTATATCTTATAATATGGTAGAGTGTGGGCCAGATTTGATAAAGTATGAAAGCCTCGTCAACCGCCATGGTCCTGTACGGCTGTGCTCCATTGGCCATTACCGACTAAAAATGGAGTGACACCATTATGATTTGTTGCCATTTGCTATGTAGATTCCAATTATATAAACTCTCAATCTTTCTACTTCCTTTCAGCTCTTCATTCCATCGCATCAACTCCACCTCGAAGAAGAAGAAGAAGAAGAAGAAGATGCCTTGTCTTTATATCTCTACTAACGTCAACCTCGATGGCCTTGACACTGACCCCGTCTTCTCTGCCGCCACAAAAGCCGTTGCAGAGATCATCGGACGACCCGAAAATGTAAATCTTCTCAACCTTTATGTTTCGTACTACTTTATTTAATCGTTTCGTTATCCGAAAGTTGCTGTTAATAGCATGTTTAATTTCAGATCTTCTGCTCAAAGTCTGTGTTGGGTAGAATAATTAGGCTTCTCACTTACTAATTATGAAAGATAAACTGAAGAAGTAGTTCTACTCTATCCAATTATTATGCAAGTTGTGTATCTTTACAGAAATAGAGAGAGAGGATATTCAGCCATTTTTGTTCAATCAATAAACAGATAAGGTCAATAGTATTCACTTTCTGGTATTATATACTTGGCAAATCTGTGGGTTGGTTTGTTTCTTTTCTGAAACCAAGCTTGGAATTTATTTGAGATTGATTTGAACGTGATCCAAAAACTTATCTAAAGGTCTCTTCCTTAGTTTCATCTACTTCCCATTTCTCAAGTCTCAGTCGTACTAGCAAACAAGAAACTTTATTCTATCTTGTTTTGCGCCATACAATTTGGAATACTATGCAGTAGTATAGTATATTAATTCAATGTCAAATTCTTCATGTCTAGTTGTCTACTATCAATTTGCTTTAAACAGAAATTCACCCCAAGGACATGTTCTTTTCACATAAAAACACATAAATGCTCTTACAACGTGAAAAATAAAACTGCCATTTTTGTGGTTTAGACCCTCTACAAAGCGCATCTGTACATTGCCAGGCCAAATATCTGTCGCTGTGAACACAGAAAACATGTCGGGTCAGCGCATTATTTCACATCTGTTTCCGCCACCCACTGTTCTTCCCACCTAGAAATCCACTACTGAACAGTCTGATATTGATTATTCTTCGTTGTTATGATATGCAGCTGGTAATGGTGATACTGAAGGGATCAGTAGCCATATCGTTTAATGGGAATAAAGAACCCGCGGCTTACGCGGAGATAGTTTCGATGGGTGGCATTAACAAAGAGGTGAAGAGGAAGCTCATTTCAACTCTTGGTTCAATCTTACAAGACAAACTGTCGATTCCCACCACAAGATTTTTCCTCAAAGTTTATGATACGACAGCGGGGCAAACCAACTCCAAATTATGATTTCTCAAGAGGGGGCCAAAATGGTTAATATCTATAGTACGGAATTTTCCTTTTTTTTTGGTTTTCATAACTGAACTGGGTCAGGCAATCCATTACTATGACTCAGAATAAAGACTGCTTAATTAGATGTTGATTATTGAGCATTTACTTTATTGATAAGAAATCAATTAATTAAAAGGTTACTTAAGATGTGATACAATGGGCCTTGAATGGAATTTATTTTGTCGTGGAGTTAGTGGTTGACTTGACCTGGAGTAGAAATACAATGGTGACGGGCCAACTCATTTTTTCACTATAATCATGGATTTTGTGTATCACAAATAATAATAATAATGAATAAGAGGTCCACTCGCCCCCGCCCCTGCGCGCGCGCACACACACACATATATATATATAAAATAATGAATAAGAGGTCCACTCGCCCCCACCTCCGCGCGCGTACACGCACACGCACACTTACACACACACAATATATATATATATATATATATATATATATATATATATAAGTAAGGTTACATTTACACCACTCTTTTATACTATTTTTCACATATGTCACAACTATACAAATTTTATTATAATATTAAAAATTCAAAATAATTAAAAATTTGTGTGATTGTGGCGTATGCCACATCATAATATAATGAATATGATGCAAATATAGTACTTTTATATATATATATATATGATGCAAAACATTTAATAACACAATTACCTAAATAACATGAGTGAAATTTTATTTTGTTTGTAATACTTCATGGTCATGGCTTCATCTATCTAGATTTTATCAAGATCTCAATCCAAACAATCATTATTTTAAAACCCAGACTGGACCGATTAGTTTGACTGGTCTGATCCGGAACTAGGCTCTTATTCGGTCTGAGTACATCCTAAACCCGATTATAGTAGTTGGACCAAAACAATCGATAGAACAATGTTGAATCGTCGGTTCAACAGTCAGATTAGAGAACCATGTTGACATCATGTTGGTGTTACCGGTCCGATTTATTTTATTTATGTTATATTGTTATTTTTATTTATGAATTTTCAATTTATTTTAATTAGGTTATATTGTTATTTGGATTTTTGATTTATTTTGGAAATTTATTAGAATTTTAAAATTTTATTATGTTATACTAATGTTATCGGACGTTATTGGTACTAATCCAACTGGTCAGACCGGTTGATTTGAGAACCGGCCCCTTGATCGTGTTAAGGCCCTGTCTAAGTCTTACAACATTGCAAACATCAGATAAAGGAAATATATAGATTATAGCCAAACATACTCTAACAAAATGAATTGCTATAAATTATATTAAATACTCAAAGGTTAAGTTATTGTAATACAAATTTTTGACACAAATTTATGCCACTAGTTCATAACCATTGATTTCTAGTAATCCAATGACTTCTAAATTATTTACTTAGAATTAAAAATAATTAACTCTAACTTTTCATCCAAAATCGTTGGATTGTTATAAATCAACAATCATGAATTTATGTCACAAATTTGAATAAAAAATATGTGTTACCATAAAAACTTAAAAACTCTTAACCATTTTAAGGCAATAAAATAAGATCTCTCAACTTCCTTCCCACATAAAAAAAAAAAAAAACAAAAAAGTTAGTCTCCAATCTCCTTATCTCCTGCCAGTAATAGAAACTTTTACCAGGAAAAACAAAACTTTATAATTGCCCTTCAGTATACACCATTTTACAATAGTAACCCTTGGCTATTGACTAGATCAATCTCGGTACCTTATATTGGTTCATAGATGCACCCGACCCAAGTCCAATAATCCACCAATACGGTAATCAACAATAAAGACAACGAGTCTGAAGAAGAAATTGAATGCTACTGTTGAAAATTTCAGAGCAAAGCACAAACCACTCATGCTAATTCAGTTGGAGATGTATTCCACTATTGGGCCATTAGATGGTAGAGCCTATTAGTTGTGATTCTATTTAATTAGCCCTGACAATTGTTTTTGACCATGAACACCTTAAAACTTAAAACCATTAAATTCTTAGTAGCATGGAGGCTGTGGTGGTTGGGCCCGTTGGGCTAGTAGTCTAGTGTCACGAATCTCATAATAGAAGCGCAATGGAGAGGTCTTGAACTTATAAGAGAAAGTCTAACATGTTAGTTTTTTAGGTGTTAAACTCCCAACATAGAATAGTAAATCAAAACAGACTCGATCTATCTTTCAGTTTCTCACCAAGTGCTCACGTAAAGGGGTGTCTATGTGTCATGTGTAATAATGGGTCCACTTAAAAGTGAGATGGATGGATAGACAGGAGGCTTCACCTATGAGCCTGTGATGAGGGCATTACAAGATTGGGGATCGAGAACGTATTGATAAAAGGGGAATCTCTAAACTCTTAACCCATGACATTAAACTGTATTCCCGTAGAATAGCTCTTTTGACCAATGTTTTAAAACCCAACCCGGGGTTAAACCCAACAAAGCTTCCGGGTCCTGGGTTGACCGGTTGACAAAAACTTTTAAAATTCAACAAATATACCCCTAAAAATTAGTTAAGTCCCTATAGGTTTAAAATTGATCAAACACACCCCAAATGCAAATCGATCAGCGACTGATTGGCGGCGACGACACCACGGATGCAACCCCAATCGTCCCTTGAGCCCATTTCCATCAAAATATACCCAAGATCTGGCCGAAATAGGTTTAATTTCGGCCAGATCTCATCGATGTCGACGTCGGCATTCCAAGCCATATCTCATCGACGCTGGCGTCGACAACCCTCCCCATCACCCAGGAATTACTCCCATTTTCCTCCCGACCAAAACCCACCTTACCCCATCCCCGTTAGCCTCTCCAATCGCTAGCAAAATCCAATTGTTGCCACTACCAGTTTTGTTCGATTTTTGGTCGATTTACTCACCGAAAATCAACTTCGTCACCACCATTGCATTCACCGACACTTTCTCTTTAAAAGCCCCAACATTCCGGCCGTCAATTGCCGATCATCCTCCCAAATCCTAGGGTTTTGGGTGAATAGAAAAAATATAAACCCAACCCGTTGAAGTTTCAAGGTCCCGGTTGAACCAGCCGGGCTGGGCTAGGTTTTAAAAAACATTGCTTTTGACTATTTGAGGAGGCTAATTTAAATTAAAACACTAAAAGAAGGGCAGATTGGGAAAATTAATGTTTTTCTCTCCTTCCAAAAAATATTTTCTCTCTCTAAATCTTATATAAATTAGTGGATAGAGTGAACAGATTTGGTAAGATTTAGGGTTTTTATTTTTCCAGTAGTTTCAGCGAGAGAAAAAGAACGAAGATGCCTTGCTTGAACCTTTCAACTAACGTTAACCTTGATGGCGTCGACACGTCGTCCATCCTCTCCGAGGCCACCTCCTCCGTCGCCAGCATTATCGGCAAACCTGAGGCCGTAAGTCCTCTGTCCACTTGCCTCTCTGTTGTTCTACCTTTGCTTTTCTTTATTTCAGATTTTAGCTTAATTATCGTATGCAACAATTTTTGAAGTTACTTGGAACTTCTTTTTGTTTCAGATTTTAGCTTAATTATGTTTCGCTACAAGTTTCGAAGTTTCATAGAACTTTTTTTTGCTATCTAAGTAAGCTTCGCCGAAGCCATGTACGTGATTGATGATTTGTCGGCGCTTTTCAAAATTTTAGAAATATTTACAAGATCATGTGATTGTTTTAATGTACCGCCACATAGATTTTTTGGGCATTTGTATTACTTGTGTCATTTTAACATTTTTGTGTAGGCTGATGCGGGAATTGAATTTAACTATTCTGTTCATCCAGGGGTTATTCAAATAGTTAGCTCAGGCCTATTATTTGTTCCTAAGAAATTCTTAAGTTCCGGTTTCAAACTCAAGTTCTCTAAGTGGGTCTGGGGATTTTCTTGGCATTTGAAAAAGGACAATTGACGATTTGCCTCTTGTATAGTGTAGTAGGAGATAGTGGAGTTATAACTATTTCATTTGTTGTTAGTATCTGATTTTCTAGAACGCCATATTAGACCTGTTTTTGTGTGAAGGCAGCATGGTTTGAACGACTTATGTAACTTGTAATAATCGTGTGAGCTAGCTATTGCAATATTGTCCTAAGTTTTGTAGTCATGTTTAGTCGCTTTATATGGGATAATTTTATGTTTGATAATAATTTGGACTTTCCTAGTCTTCCTATTTCAACTAGTTAATTTGAATGCAATATGATGGTTCTTTTGTTGATAATCATTAAGCAGCTAAGAAGCAATTATCTCTATATATTTTTTCCTCTACAATACCTTTTGTTTTACTTATCTTCCTCTTAACTTCCCTGTTGGTATGCAGTATGTGATGGTTGTGTTGAAGGGATCAGTACCTATAGCATTTGGAGGAACTGAGCAGCCAGCTGCCTATGGTGAATTGGTGTCCATTGGCGGTCTTTCCCCTGATGTGAACAAGAAACTAAGTGCTGCAATTGCCGATATCCTTGAGAAGAAGTTGTCAGTGCCCAAGAGTCGATATTTCCTCAAATTCTATGATACTAAGGCAAGCCATTTCAACTTTCTTGATTGTACAGACGATGACTGCCCACGCACTTGTCTCATCTCATTGCATTCTTCCTGTTTGTTTAGGCCCATCAAAGCCAAGAATATGCACAGTGTTTGCATGCTTTACACCAGCACTAGATCATGTAAATAAATCTTAAACTGTTTAAAACCGTGAGAATAGTTTTTATCAGCTTTTCTTGAGAATACAACTTATGACTCTCTATTGGTTATTCTCTTATCACTGCCTTGTGATATGCTGTCTGTTTAAGTGTTTTTGATCCTTGATTTGTTTTGCAGGGCTACAACTTTGGATGGAATGGGTCTACCTTCTAAATTTAGCTCTCAAAAGATTGGTCCTGTGCATTCTGACAGCTATCTATCTATCTAGTGAATCGGTATCTTTAGAACTATGTTAATAATGCGCTGAATATTGTCGTTCTTCCTATAATGTGCTTGCTTATGGACACTGTTTTTTTTTCTCAGTGCTAGTGAATGATATTCCCCTCTTTGTTTAACTTTTTAAAACTCTATTCTATTGTCCTATTTAAAGTAAAGAGTAAAAACATGTTTGTTTTAATATTGACGGAATTCAATTCAAAATCTAATCATATTCTATTCAACTCAAAATATTTAATAATTACCTTTCACAATAAAAAGATTATAAATTAATAAAAACAACTTCACCCACCCAAGCCACTGTTGGCTGCCAATAACCACCATTGATTGCCAGTTGTCATCACTAGCAACCACCATCGGTCGCTAGTTGTTGTCGTTAGCTGTTAGAACGATGCACGATCGGTTGAATTTGGTCGATCGTGCGTCTCCATCCAGATCTGATAGTTGACGACGGTCATATCTTAGTCGTAGATTTGGTAGGAAAATGTCAGATCGGTGCGTGACCAATTGGATCTTGTCAGCCATACGTCATTTAGGTGACTGTTGGTCGCAGTCCGATAGTGGTGGTTGGCAATTGGTTGTGGGGGTGTTTTTGTTAATTATAAACTTTTATTTTATTTGTTTTGTGCGGGTTTTTTTTTTTTTTGGGGGGGGGGGGGGTTTATTTTCAAAAAATATTTCAGGAAGAACCATTCTACACTTCATAGTTGAAAATGAATATTCAGACTAACCCCCCAGAAGCGTGTGTAGCTCAGCTATCATAGTTTTTTATATGCATAATCTCATGCCTTATGGCACTGGCGACGGAATCGTAGTCTTTCATGTGAACCATTAGAGAAGTTAATATGCTACATTATTTGCTTTAAAATATTTTAATCTTACATCTTAGTTTAGAAGAAAAGGGACATGCCATGCATCTCCACAAATAAAATTCTGGTCAAATAGTGTTGGCAGAGTCTTAAATTTATATGGCTTAACTTAAAACTCCGTCATATCAACCTTGTTTTGTCTAGCTATTTGACGGAGTCCATGATATTTGAGTTTTGCATAGATCCAAGCCCAATGGTTCAAAGTCCACATGCTTCCTTCATTGGTCCAAATCCATTTCATTATAAAAAAATAAAAATAAAAACGCGGCTTATAGTTATAACCAATGTTTTAAAACCTAATCCAGGGTGCAACCTGACAAAGTTTTCGGGTCTCGGGTTGATCGGTTGACAAGAAATTTTAAAATTCAACAAATACATCTCTAAAAATTACATGTAAGTCCTTATATGTTTGAACTTTATCAAACACACCCTAAATACAAATCGACCGGCGACCGATTGGCAGCGGCAACACCCCAGATGCAACCCAATCGTCCCTTGAGCCAATTTCCACTAAAATCTACCCAAGATTTGGCCGAAATAGGTTCAATTTTGACCAGATCTCACCAACGCCAGCGTGAGTGTTCCAGGCCAGATCTCATCCACGCTGGCGACGATAACCCTCCCCATCACCCAGGAATCACTCCCCTCCTCCTCTCAACTAAAACCCACCTCACCCCACACCCGTTAGCCTCTCCAATCGTCGGCGAAATCCCATCGTTGCCACTGCCAGATTTGTTCAATTTTCGGTCGATTTACTCACCAGAAATCAACGATGTCACCACAATCACATTCACCAGCGCTTTATCTTCAAAAGCCTTAAGGTTCCGATGGTCAATTGCTCGTCGGTCATCCACCCAAATCCTAGAGTTTTGGGTGAATATGAAAAGTATAAACCCAGTTCGTTGAAGCTTTCGGGTTCTGGTTCAACCGGCCGGGACAGGCCAGGTTTTAAAACAATGGTTACAACATTGGATCTACCCGGCAAGATGATGCCACGTCTCCATCTAGTATGGTTAAAGAATGACACGTCAACTTCTAATTGGTCAGACTACAAATGTTGCTAGGAAATTTCTCTCTTCAGTCTTCACCCTTCATTACGTCTGTCGGTGACGCGTGCGTAACCACGAAGCGAAACAATAAAGAAAAGAAAATGAAATTACCGTGAAATGTACTTCTCTTAATAATCTCTTTTGCTTCTCCCATCAATTTCTCTTCTTCTTCCCCCTTTCTTCTCTCCACGCTATATTCCCTCCTCCCAATCCCAAATCTCTATTCTAA